>PVKN010029525.1:0-12974 GCA_004027915.1 Capromys pilorides
ACACACACACACACACACTGTCTCAGCGCCAGCATGCAGGTGGTTCTAACTTGCATCAGGTCCTGGGAACATCTGCTCCATCCTCACACTCCTCACTGAACACCACTCCCTGCTGCTGCCCCAGTCAGAGCTCCACATATGGCCCCAGGGTGGCGAGCAGCACGGGTTACTGCTGGGTCAGGCAACCACAAGGACTCCACCCCAGACCTCAGGAGGCCAAGACCGGGGGCCCCATGACCTCACTGTCTGACTCAGGCTGCCAACCTGGCTTGCATGGTTAATAGGGATGCCTGCCTCTTGTGGCTGGGGAGGCGACTCCATGAGGCACAGGGAGACACAATCTGGGCCAGCTCTTACTCCAAGGTGCCCACACTGTGCCAAGGGAACAGGACGGAACCTTGCACACAGCTAGGAACTTAGAGCAGGTAGCACCTTGGCCTTCCAGAGCTCCGTGAGGCTGGTTATGGCTAAGACCTAATTCTCCTGTCACTGAGGAAGGTGGCCTCACCAGGCAAGCAGCTGTGATCCAGGGCTGGAGTATTAACTGGCCTTGCCTATCGACAACCCCTGTGGCTGCCCATTGTGTGGGAGCCTAGTTCTTGTTCCTAAAATGCTGAGTCTCAAATATCACAGGCCATTTGTCCTACCCCAGCACAAGAGCAGGGGCATCTGAGGGGAGTGGGAAGCCCAGGAGACTGGCACGCCCAGCTGATCTAAGCAGGACTCAACGGCTATTTGGCTAGCTGCATGACCCTACCAGGGCTGTCCCCAGGAGAGGCCCCAGCACAATGCAGGCCTCCGACTGTGAGCACTCACCTTTTGCTATGCCGTGCTGATGGCTTTGTACCAGCTGCCCAGTGGCTCCTCTCAACAGCTATTGGGGTGACCACCCCTTATTCACAAGGAAAGAGCCACCAAATGGTCAGGATGGTACAGAGCCTCAGAGGATCAAGGTTCACCTCCCAGGCACATGCCTGCTGACCTCCAGGGCAGCTCCCTGGCAGAACTCCCACAACAGAAGCCCCAAGCACACCTCTTCCTGGGCTCAGCCTTCACCCCCATGTACTCATCAGTGCTCTGTGGGCTCCTCAGTCCCTCTCTGCTCCCTCTGCTCAACGACCTAGCTCCCAGGTGGACTGGCCAAACCCCCACAGTGCACTGCACTCGGGACCCTCCATGTTTCTGCTTCCTGGAGGTTCCAGTGCCAGGGAAGAGACTGGGGAGCCCTGCATTGGGTAGAGAGGCACCCATGGCACATGGTGCGCCATACCCAGGCTCGAGTTCACTGCCCTCTTCCACAAGCCCTCAACACAGTACCTGACCTCTAGCTTCTCCTCTGGAGATGAGGAAATGGTGGCTGGGAGAAGAGCAGTGACTTGCCATGAATGTAATATCTGGCAATGAGCGGTTCCGAGCAGAGTCTGCCCCCCAATTCTTGCACCTGGCCTGTCTTGCTGTGAAGACTCCTGCTCTGGCTTCTCAGGCCTATGTGGCCTTGTGCTACTTCCAGAAGAGCCCTCCAGAGCAGGAATATGGGCCAAGCCACAGCAGACGTACCTGCCTCCCGGTACTGGCCAAACACCAGGTCCGTGCTATCCAGGGCGGCCGCACTGCCCACATGCGTGCCTTCCTCTCCATAGTTGGTCATGTAGAAGGAGATCCGGCCCTGGGGGTGGACGGGACAGAGGCACAGGCCTGGTTATGCTGGGCCATGACAGGACCCCACAAGTCCTGCTCCATTTCTGGGGACTCTGTGATCAGCATCTTCCTGCAGGCCAGCCCTGTCAAGCATGTGGGGCCCCTGCATCAGCAGAGGAGCTGCCAGGATGGTCAGAGTCCAGCCGGGGTAAGATTTTTTTTTTTAATTTTTGAGACAGGGTCTCACTCTGTAGTTCAGGCTGGCCTTGAACACACTTCTGTAACCCAGGCTGGCCTTGAACACACTTCTGTAGCCCAGGCTGGCCTTGAACACACTTCTGTAGCCCAGGCTGGTCTCAAACTTGCACCAATCCTCCTGCCTCAGCCTCCCAAGTGCTGGGATTACAGGTGTGCACCACCACGGCCTGACTGGGGTCAGATATCTGAGCCCACCACTGCTGGGCACCAGGGAGCTAAGCTGAACTAAAGCAGGTGGCTCAAGGCCAGGCAGAGAGACACAATGAGACCATGAGCCAGAAGGGCTGGGACAGCAAGTGGGAGGTGGGAAGGCAAGGTGGCAGCTGGGCAACAGAGAAATGACACAGTTGGATTAGGCTCTGACTACTCGGCATGGGGCAGGGCGCCACACCTATGTTCAGAAACCCCTTATGCTCCAGCGTAGAGATGAGCAAAGGAGATATGGGGCTGACTGCCTGAGCCAGGAGAGAGGGAGGCAGAGTAGGGGCTCTGGCATCAGGCTGAGTTAGCGCTACTGGGGCAGCCACACAGCGAGCTCCCTTTCCCCAGTGCCTCAGCCTGAGGCTGGGACAGGTAGTCAGGTTCATAGCCTCTCTTGGAGCCAGAGACAGCCAGGGCCAGTGTGAGCCCAAGGACTTGGTGAAGTCAGCCTCTGCTTTCTAGAAAAGGAAAACCACTGCTGGTAGTACCCCACCTCTACCTCCTCCTTCCTGCCTCAGGAACCATGATGCCTGAACCAGTGGCAGTCATTCTGTGAACAAGAGGCAACAAAGCACAGTACGAAGCCAACTCAGGGACAGGGAGAAAGCAGCAGAAGGAGGAAGGATCTGGGTGCCTGATGGTGCTGCTGACAGCTGAGCGACATCCAAGGCAACACCTAGACACGAATGAGGAGAAAGGCAGGCAAGGGGAAGGGGACAAGATGTAGCTTCCCTGTTTGGGTGCAGGGTAGTAGTGGTGCCCACCACTGAAAAGTGAACTAGGGAGGAAGGGGAGCGGGTCTGGGATGAAGAGGCTGAGGTCAGGTCTAGACACACTGAGTTTGCTGTGGGGCACCACGGTGAGACGCCAAGAAAGTGTAGGGCTCCAAGGATTAGTCTAACTGGAGACCTGGGGAGCTGGAGCGTGTAGGAGAAATGAGGTCACCCTAGGCTGTGTATAATCTGGGACAAATACTCCCAGCACAGCCCTTCAGGACACCCCTGGCCAGCCCCTCTGGGCTCAGCAGTGCCTGTTCTTCATGGGACTTGGCTTCCCCGCAGCTAGGGCAAGGCCAACGAGGTGCCCTCCTCTAACGGGGGAGCCAACTAAAAGGCAGCCAACCGGCAGTGCCAAGCGAGTGGGGGGATGCTGGCCAGGAGGTCAGGGTGGAGAGAAGCTGCACGTAGGCTGGAGGCTGTGTCCTCCCTTTCCTTCTCTCTGTTAAGAGATCTCATTTACCACACGTAGCAACTGCCCAGCCTAAAACAACCCATTTCCATCTCCCTGGCAGCAAGGAGGGACCGATGAAATGTAAGCAGAGGTCTGCATCCAACAAGTGAGAGTGCGGAGAGAGCTCAGACGCGCCATATCCAACCTGCTACTTCCATTCTACTTGCTGATATGGAGGGGGCTCCTGTGACCATATGAACTATAAGGTGGGCTTGAAGAGGGGAGAAGCCACTCTGGACAGAAGACCAAAGCAATGACAGGAGAGCAGCATCCACCAGCACCAAGGTGCCACCAGACCAGCCCCAGACCTCCTATGCCTGATTTCCTTTATCCAAGGGGACAAATGATTCATGTGGAGTGACTGCTCTTCTTTTTAAGTCTTTTCTTAGGAGAAGGGAAAAGGCCTGCCTTCACAGCTAACCATAATATTAGCAGGTACACCACAACATATACAGGGTAAACTATGATGAACGAGCCGACTTTCTTCCATGCTAGCCAATGTGCAAGAGGACTTGTGCTACCCTACAGGATGGGTACTACTAACCTCAGCCTTACTAAAATCTACTTATTTATCCATTCATTCATTCTGTGGTTCTGAAGTTTACAAGATACAGGGTTTACAAGGCCCAGCACATGCTGGCAAGCAATGTATGTCTGAGCTACACCCCTAGCTACTAGCCCCATGTTTTAACACAAGACATAAAACAGAGGCAAAGACAAGAACATTCTGCTACCCAAAGTCACCAAGTACAACTGTACCTGAGTATGTCAGATCAAAAGGCAAGGCAGGGCCAGGAATCTGTGTGCCCAGGAGTGGCCTTGCCAGGCCCTAAGGCTACGAGGGTAGTAAAAGACAGAATGAGGCAGGGTGATCCAGAAGGGGCCAGACTTGATCCTGCAGACAGTCGGAGACCAGAGAAGTTTCTGGGCCGAGTGAAGCTACCATCCTTACTTGTGGAACCCACACAGTGTTTCCATGAGTGGCAAGTCTGACATGGGCTGCCCTCCAATCCCATGGGCCTCCTGCACTAGGATTCCTTTAGGCCTGGCACAAAGGTGGATGCCCAAGGCCACACAGCTTCAGCCCAGTGGGAGTGGACAGCTGAGGGCCTGTCTGCCCAACATTCTACCCCTTTTCTGTCGGGACCCCTCCAGCATATCTGTGCAGTCCAGGAGGAATGGACTCTATTCCTCTACGCCTTGGTTCCTGGGGGTAGACACACTCACAGGGCTGGCCAGTCAGTCACAGTGACTGGTTCAAGCCAAGGCCTTGAGATCAAAGCTTGGTCAATGAATATCAGCCTGGGGGCTTCTGCTAGAACACGATGGAATCCTCTATCCCCTTCCAAGTGGAAAGGATAATGAGTCTGGTAAGACCATAATAAATAATAGTAGCAAATATGTATTTTGAGCTGGCTAAATGCTCATTCCACTGTTCCTAAAGCCATTACAAATCTTCATGGCAAGCTCACAAAGCAGGTGGAGACAAGAAAATGGAAGCATGGAGAGGTTAAGCAGTTTTCCCAGGGGCACAGAGCTAGAGCAGTGGAACTAAGACTTTGATCTTGGAGCCTTATTCCAGAATCTGTCCTCCAAGGCCTTTCCCTGTGACCTCTGCATGAGCCTGGAGCTGCCACCAAAATATGAATGAGGCCAAAGCAAAAGAGAGAGAAAAAAAAAATGGGTCTGACAATATGTGTGTATGTGTGTGTGTGTGTGTGTGAGCTTGAGACAGGGTCTCGCTATGCAGTTCAGGCTAGCATTGAGCTCACTATGTCGCCCAGACTGGCCTTTAACTTGCAACCATCCTCCAGCCTTAGTCTTCCCAATGCTGGGATTATAGCACGCCAGCTTTGATAGCATCTTGGATCTAGATGTGCTTGCAAACAGTCATGTAGACTTGCAGCTGAGTCAATACATTTCCTTTGTAGGCCGTATTTCAACTTGGTCTTTGTCTGCTGACACTAACACTTCTAAGAATCACAGCATATCTAACATGGGCCTAGAGTAGTCCATAGGCCCTGTAGAAAACATAGTAAGTCCCTTTTCAGGACAGTGAGCTCCTGAGAGCAGCTGGACCTTCCCCTTCCAGACCCCTCCCAGCACAGTGAGCTAGGTCTATCTTATCCTTGGGTCAGACCTCTCTCCTAGTCTTCTAGAATCTGAGGGAACCCCAAGAACTCTAAGGACCCTCCAAAAGGATCTCCTTTCCTCAATCTTCCTTAGGAGCTATCCTTTGGCCTAAGCACAGGTAGGTGACCTGAGGTAATTCCCACCCTGCCCCACGCACCTGCCGCTGGGATTCGTAGAGGATGCGATCCATGGTGTTGAGCAGCGTCATACTCCTGTAGAATTTCAACACCTTTTCCTGGGGCAACTACAGAGACACAGAGATAGAGAATTGGAACCAGGAAGGGACCTGGGTATAAGAGCAAGGCATGGTGTTGGGCTCAGGTAGGGGAGTGGCCTCACGTGGGGGTCCTCGCTGGGGTTGATGATCTGGCCTTGGCGATCCATCACGCGGTAGATGGGAATTCCAGAGATGACATTGGGCTGGATGAACTCAAGCTTGTCTACAAACTCTGCAGAGGCCCCTGGGAACTGGGGTTTGTCATCCAGGGAGGAGAAGGCCTGCTGCTGCTGCTGCCTATGGGAATGCTGTGAAGAGATGATGGGGTGCCCTCATCAGGAGCAGTACTGAGGTCCCGGCTGAGCCCACGCTGGCAGCCAGCAGTGGGTGAGCTGAACAGCTTGAAGGGACTCGGGGGCCTGGCACACCCAACCATAGCACCAGATCTAACCTGTCTGACCATGTTCTTGACATGCTATCTCAGTCAAGGTACTACGTCGTCATGTCTGCTTCCTCAGTTGTAAGTTGGGATGGAACAGTGATCCTGACCACAGGCACCAAAACAAAACCTTAATACCTATCCCACACAGCTGTTGCAAAGATTAAATAATGAAGTGCCAGGCAGTTTATGAACTGGTGGCTATTACTATTCTTATTATCACAGGCCCAAACTTCTCTTCCTGACAGTCAGGGTCTCAAAGTGCTACAGCAGGCAGAGACACCCCAATACCATTCTCATGGGAGGCCACCCAAGTTTAAGGTTTTGAGCTCTTTAAGAGAAAGACTGCCTGACGCAACTCTCTTTCTGGGTGACAAGGCAACTTCCCTTTCTCATGTGTGCCCTCATCTGTAAAATGCGTAACACCTTGTGGAAAAGTGAGGTGTAAAGGAGACTGTGTGTTTAAGGTATTCAGCAGTGCACAGAAAATGTGCAAAATCATGCTGGCTGTGAGGGCTCCTACCACAACTCTACTTTCCCTTACACGAAGGCTTCCTCCTGCATAACCCAGCAAACAGCTCCACATGCTCCAGGGCCCTCTCAACAGTACGCAGGCTCCCAAACAAGCCCAGAATGACTCATTCAACAAATATTTGCACACCTTTATTTCCAACCCTCTGCAGGTTTCTGGGAACCTAAGACAGCTGTCCTTGCTGCTAGCAGGGGAAACAGGTGCTGACCAAGCAAGGATAAGGGTGACTCATTCTACCCCACAGCAGAGTAGAAGGAAGGTAAGGCTTCTCAGACAAGTGGCATGAGGGTGAGCCCTGCAGGATAACCAGGAGTCAGCAAGACAGAGTTCCAGGTAGGGGCTGGGATATGCAAAAGACAAGCAGCATGGGCCAGGGTGTAGCTTGGCGGTGGAGCACATGCCTAGCATATGAAAGGCCCTGGGTTCCATCCCAAGCATGACAAAAAAGCAAGAAAAAAGATCCTTCCTTTAGCCAGACATGGTGACACATGCCTATAATCCCAACACTCTGGGAGGCTAAGGCAGGAGGATCAAAAGTTGGTGCCCAGCCTGGGCAACTTTGCAAGATACTATCTCAAAGTAAAAAATTAAAAAGGCTGAAGGTGAAGTTCAGAGAAGGTCCCCTTGGTTCATTTTCCAGTACCTTAAAAAATAAAAGGTTTTGTTCTTCAGGAAAACTGATGGAGCTGAGTGTGGATCAGCACTGAGGACACCACACCTCTTCAGAGCCACACAGCCAGCCAGGGGAGAGCCCGGAAGACCTGCAGGCGGCCTGTGGGAGGCCTCACGCTCTGCAGGTGGCCCAATGAGACCATGCCAGGCCACACTCTGCGCACCACACTCCCTCACCAAGTCCTCAGGGCCTCCATGAGGCAGGACTGTTTGCCACTGCCTGTGAGATGAGGAAATCGAGGTGTGAGGAGGTAAAAAGCCTGTAGCAGGCCACAAATCTTTAAAAAAAAAAAAAAAAAAAAAGTTGTGTCATGACTGGATTTCTAACTTGGCAGGGCTGAGATTCTGACCTCAAAACCCAGCCTCGGAACCCCAGCTGCCACAGCTGACCCAATTCTCCCACATCTGCGTCTTGTCTTCCCACCACTCCCTGGATTCCTTTCAGGTCAGCAGTTGTGGCTTGGCCTTCACAGTGGGAGCTAAAGAAGGGTCTCACACGTGGGGGCTCACATGCCCCTCTCCCTTCCTTTAATTGCAGTGAAGAAGCTATCAAGGCTCCACCGGGGTGGCGTGTTCTGTGTGCACGATTATCTATATTTGTGGTTGTGTGGAAATTACACTCCCCAGGGCAGGGCAGGTTCAGGCCTGACACCACGGCAGACATGGCCTTCCCTTGCCAAGGAAAAGCAGCCAGCCCCTTGCAGCAGCCTTCTCCACCCAGGCACCTGGACAGCCCAGCTTCTACATCTGCCTAGAAGATTCCTTTGTGTCTGTCTCCCACATATAGCACAGGTTCCAAGAAGGCTGGGATGGCATCCAGGTTGGCTTATGCAATAAGTGCCCTACAGGTAATTACCCAAGAAGCAGATGAATGAGCGGGCAGGTTCAGGGCTCTGGAGTCAGCCTGACCTGGATTCTAACTTCCGAGCTCACTATATGGCTCTCCACAAACACTGAAGTCTCTGAGAATTTTCCCATGTGCAAAAAATGCTGCTGAGAGTTGTGCGCAAAGTTCCTCAGATAAAGCACGCAAGGGGCTCAGAGCAGGCCTGAGGCAGACTATGTGCTTAGAAACTGGGGGAGACAGAGAAACAAACCTAGGAAGGTTAGAAAATGGGGAAGGACAGGGGCTGGTGAGATAGCTCACTGGTCTAAAGTGCCTGCTTAGGCAACCTCTGGACCCCAGCACTACATGCTATGCCAACCCCAACTCCAGGGCAGACTGAGCCCTGGAGGGTCATAAATAGATAGATATATAGATAGATAGATAGATAGATAACTAGATAGATAGATAGATAGGAAAGAAAGAAGGAAAGAAAGAAAATGGGGAAGGGCAATGGTACAAGCAGGGTGAAACGGAAGGGCTGGCTACACCTCTGTTTTTTTAGATACTGGGATTGAATCTAGGGCCAAGGCCTGCTAGGCAAATATGCTACCTCTGAGCCCCAAGCCACACTTAAAAAAAAAAACAAAACAGAATCTCATTAAATTGTTCATGCTGGCCTTGAAACTGGCCATCCTCCTCCTTCAGCCTTCGGGGAGTAGCAGAGATGGCAGGTGTATGCCACTGTTCATGGCTTAAAGTGAACTTCAGTATCAGATGGTGGCCCCACCAGCCCCCCCCCCCCACATACTCCAGAGACACAAATATGCTTTACAGGTGATATGTCAACAGGATGGGCCTGAAGGGTAATCTGGGGAGGGGAGGTAAGAGGGTCTGGCAAGGGTTGGAGGGCAGAGACTGAGGGCCAAAATCATAACCCTGCTGGCCTCTAGAGGCTGGGATGCAGCCATCAGCACACTGCAGCTGGGCCCAGGTCTTCACCCCTCCTCTCCCAGGCCTGCAGGTGAAGGTCATCCCTCCTGCTAGGTCACTGAGCAGTCAATGAACTAGGCAAAGGGCTGGGCCTGCGGAAGGGAAGGGCTCCATTACAGTTGAAGTGGAAAAAGCCACAGGGGAAGGATATGACTCCAGCCATTTTTTCCCTTCAGCTTTTAGTGGTGGGGCTGACCTGGTGGCCTACAGTTTATACAATACCCTTGAAGCCACAAAGGAGCATGGCTTACTCCAGCCAGTGGCTTGGCTAGCCAACAAGTTTGGACAGCCCTTGAGGCACAAGGTCAAGCAGACCAGTGTCCCCAAGCCTGTTTCCTCTGTGGATGAACTAAGCAGAGGACTTACCCTAGTACCCACCCAGGGACACTGAATAAACCCAAGTCACTGACAGGAGTATTTGATGACCCTGCTGATCTGACACAAGGCAGATGTTCCATGAAGGCTCAAGGTAGGCCTGGCCTGACATCTGAGGACAGGGAGCAATGCCAAGTACCAGGAGGGGAAGAGCGGTGGGAAGGTGTGATGGTTAGCCACAGGGCAGGGTACAGCTGGGTCTGAATCCTGGCTCTGTCTTCTGCCAGCCACAGGACAAGGGCTCTGGGGGGTAGACCAGGCTCCCTAAACCCACATTCCTGTACAGGTAAGCACAGCTGCCTCTCAGGCTGTGGAGCCAGTGAAGCCCCTGCTGCCAACCTGGGAGAACTTTCCCCTAGCCACTAGCAGACGGAGCAGCTGCAAAATATCCTGGAGAACAGGAGTTGAGTGACACTGCTGGACAGGCAGGAATGAGGTAAAGGCAAAGGGCTGGAACACATTGGTTCCGAGCCCCCGTGCCTGGTGTGGTGGGACACTGGCAACCAAGATGGCCAGAGTTAATAATAGGGCCCAACAATGGCCCTGGGGCACAGGACACAATTCATCTCTCCTCTGCCTATACCACCCTCAGGTGAAGCACCTCAACAGGTAAAGGTGTATCAGAGGCTCAGAGGGCCCAGCACCATGCCCAAGGCCAGAGAAATCATGCGACGCCAGCATCTGAAACCAGGTAGGTCAGCCTCACTCCTGACTACAGCTGTCCCAGGAGGCTGGAAAAGGTGAAGTCCATAGAAGAGGTGGCTTTGTGTGCGGGCCAGGTTCTTAAGTCCAAGATCTCTCTGCTGAGGACAGTTAAGGACACCCAAACAGGCTCTGCCTCTGCCCAGGCAGCAGAGCTGGGCCTTGCTGGGCCTCCGGGCCCCAGGAGTTTCAGCAGCACTCGGTTCCCCCAGGAAGCACAGGTAAAACCCCAAGGGAGGTACTTTACTCTTTCTCCCATTCAGTCAAAACCAAAGCACATTCACCCTCTCCAGAGAAAAACAGCTGCTCCCAAGAGCAAGCTTGACTTACAGAGTGCTGAGAATATGCTGTGAAGTGCCCCATCAGAACACCTGTCTTTAAACTTCATTAATGCTAACAGAGACACAATTTTTTTAAAGATATAGTTTTAGAACACCTTTCTTTAAACTTCATTAATGCTAACAGAGACTTTTGTTTTGAACTTCGTGTTTTTTTTTTTTTTTTTTTTTTTTTTGCTATACTAGGGATTGAACTCAGGATCCTGTGCTTGCCACGCAGGCACTTATTCTACTGAGCTATCTCCTTGGCCCCTTGTTTTGTGTTTTTTAAGATACAGTTTCACTACGCAGTTAAGGCCGGCCTTAAACCATGATGTAACCCAGCCTGGTCTCAAACTTACTTCAGTCCTCCTGCTTCAGCCTCTAGAGGCTAGGATCACAGATGTCCACCACCAGGCTTGGCTCAGCACTGCTACCCCTTACAGATGGAGACCAGAAAGCGGCTTTCTGGGGTCCAGAAAGCTGCTACAAGGAAGCAGCGCGTTGGCCTTCATCTGAAGGATGCAGTATCCACAAAGGCATCTGGGTGGGAAGAGGTACATCTATTCAATGAAGTAAAAACAACGCAAAACCACTGTCTGGAGTTAGGCTCCAGTGGTAGGCTCTAACAGATTAGACCAGCAAGGGCAGCACAGGTGCTGCAGTGAGCTGCTTTGTGTCATTGAAAGTGTAAAAGGTTTGCCATCCTTGGACTAAAAATCAAAACGGAGTCATTATACTTAAATTCCCTGTGACCAAGCCAAAAACTATGCTATTTAGCAACCTGAAAAATAGGGTAAGAGAGGGCCACATTTCCTGAATGGACCAATTTTGAGCAGCATGATAGTAAAGTTCTTTGTTTTAATCTTTAAAAAAAACAAAACGACAGGGGCTAGGGAGATAGCTCAGTAGAATAAGTACTTGCCTGGCAAGTGCAAGGTCCTAAATTCAATCCCTGGTACCACAAAAAAAGAAAAAAAAAAAAACAAAAAACTTTGCCAGGCATGGTAGCACCCTTGGCAGACTGAAGCATGTGGACTGTTGAGAGTTCAAGACCAGCCTGGGCTACAAAGTGAGCTCAAGACCAGGTTGAACTGCACAGTGAGGCTCTCTCTCAAACACACACACACACATAATTTTAATGGCTGGGTATAGTAGCACATACCTATAATCCCAGAGGCTGAGGCAGGAAGATTACCTTGTGTTTCAGGCCAGCCTAGGCTACACATGAGTTCAAGACCAACCTAAACTATACAGCTAGACCTTGTCTCAAAAAAAAAAAAAAAAAGAGCCTGGTATGATATCACCATCTATTTTACTATTGCCTTCTCTTATAAGTGACAAAGAAAGTAACTTCAAAAGAATTTTTGTGGAACACTTCCTTGTTTCTGTTTTCTTCTTCCTTGTGCTCCTCTATAAAACCAACCTCCACTGCGGGGGCCACTGGAACACACTGTTTCCTGCAATAAAGTGCTATTCTGTCCTTGAGTGGCACATTAAGCCAACAGTAGGGAGCTGCCAGTGGCAAAACGTTGGTTTGGTATTACAGGTTTTTGTTTTTTCGAGACAGGGTCTTGCTATGTAGTTCAGGTTGGCCTTGAGCTCACTTCACAGCCCAGGCTTTCCTTGAGCTCAAAATGATCCTCCTGCCTTAGCCTCTGGGGTGCTGGGATTACAGGCATGTGCCACCACATCCAACCTTGGCATTACAGTTCTATTATACAGAGCTAAATTATTTAGAAATATTACAGGCAGAGGCCGGCAATACAGCTCAGTGGACTAAGTGCTAGCTTAGGTAAGTGCTGGGGCCAAAGTTCAATCCCTGGCACCCCATGCCTTGCTGGTCCCGTCCCTGGGCATGCTATGCCGGTGATGGAGTCTGGGTGTGGTAGTGCATGCCTGTAATCCTAGGCAGAAATCAGGAGGATCACTATAAGGTCAAGCTTCTGTAGTCAGACGCTGCACAAAAAAAAAAAGAAAAAGTGGGATTGCTCACCCATATAGTTCTGAGGGATGAACAGCAATAGCTGATACTCTAAGTGGCATCAATCAAATGGGGGGCACGGCAAACCTCCTTATCCCACCCCTTCCAGGGAAATCCTTGTCCATCCCTGGGTGCATTCCCTATGCAACTTGCTTCCCAATTTGATCCCATTTAATCAATATTACCCTAGCGACTCTATTTGTAATCTTACTGGTTGACCATAGTTTTATCCCACCTCAAACTCATTCTGTGATTTTTCCAATGGATCAGTATTACCTAAGCGTCTATACTTGGAACCTTATTGATTATAGTTCTGTACCATCTCAAACTTGCCTCCCCTCATGGCTTTGCTCGAAAACACTCATGAGAATCAGGGTAACTGGGCAACCCACTTTCAGGACCCTCTTCTGTCCCTCTCAGACAGAAGCTTAATAAATGTTTCCTACTCTTTTTTTTTTTT
>PVKN010029526.1:0-12934 GCA_004027915.1 Capromys pilorides
AGCCCAGGCTGGTCTCGAACTCACACCAATCCTTCAGCCTCAGCGTCCCAAGTGCTGGGATTATAGGTGTGTGCTGCCATGCCCCGCTTACAGTCACATTTTATGATGAAACCCAACATAGCAGAAGTCCAGGAATCTGCCACTTTCTTAGCATAAGTCTGTAAGTTAATGAGCATCTAAAAAAATTTCTTGAGGGCCAATCAGATAGTTCAGCAGACTAAAGCACCTGCTTAGGCAGGCACAATTACCAGGGTTTGATTCCCAGCATGCCGTGCCCTGCCCACCCCACCCCTGGGGCATGCTGAGGTGGGCAATTGAGACTGGGTGTGGTGGCACGTGCCTATAATCCCAGTGGTAGGAGGCTGAAAACAGAAAGGTCACTACGAATCTGATCTGTGTAGTGAGTCCTTGTAGACTCTACACTAAAATACAAAAAAAAACCTTGAAAAGAAACAATTGCAATTCTTAAAAAAATTAAAAATCAAATAACTACACAATTAAACAAGTCTGCTTTTAGGGTATACACCAAGAAGAATTCAAAGCAAGATCTCAAATTTATATTTGTACACCTATGCTCATAGTAGCATTATTGATAAATGTCAAAGCTTGAAGCAGGCCAAGGGGTGGATGGCTAACCAAAATGCAGTAAATAAGTAGAATAAGCACTTCCTTGGCATGTTCAGGGTCCTGAGTTCAACCCCTGGCACCACAAAAGAAAAAAAAATTATTCAGTTAGTCAGGCTTAAGAAAAGGGCAGGAGCGTAGCTCAAAGGTAGAGTACTTGCCTACATTAGCACTTGTTAGCATGTGGAAGGCCCTGGTTTTGATCCCAGCCCTATAGGAATTCTGACACCTGAGCATGGGGATGGAACTTAAGAATGTGGGAAACAAGCCATTCACCAGAAGACAAACGATACCGTGTTTCCACTTTATATGAGGTAGTTAGAGTAGTTAGATTAATGTAGAAGGGTGGTAACAAATGGGTAAGAGAGAAGGGGGAAACGGGAATTGATGTTTCAATGTTTTGTTTTGTTTAACAGTGACAAAGGGTCAGCAAGATAGCTCAAGGGACTAAGCATCTGCCTAGGCAAGCGCAGCGCCCAGGGCTTGATCCCCAGCAACACACGCCATGCCAGCCCCAAACTGGGCATCCTAAACTGGCCACTGAGTCTGGGTGTGGTGGCGCAGGGCTATAATCCCAGTGATAGGGAGGCTGAAAACAAGAGGATCACTGTGAGTCCAAGCTACATAGTGAGACCCTGCAGCAAATACATTTTTAAAAAGTGACAAAGTTTAATAGAGAAAGTAAAAGTGAAAAGTGTGGCTGTGAAGAATGAGATTGGGCCAAATACAGAGAAAAAGGGGTAAAAACAAAAATAAAAGTACCTGCTGCACCTTGGAAACACAGCATGAGTTATTTCATTGCTGATGCAGAATACTCAACATCGAGAGTTTTTTAGAGGTTTTAGTCCATAATCGGCTGGCTCCAAGGCAGTGACATGACAAACCGGTATTGCAGAGGACAAACAGCTGGGCAGAAGGTAGCAAAGCAAGCAAGAGACGAGCTAAGTCTCTTTATTGCCCTTGTATTATATACAGGCTACTGCAATTAGGGTGGTGCCAAACAAATCAGAGGATTGATTTAGTAATCACCTACCCTTCAATCTAGCAATGTTAATTCTAACGTTGCACCATGAATCAATCACATGCTCTAGAAAAGCCCCACCTGTGATTGCACGTCAAGGAAAATTAAAATGGCCTAGAGTTTGAGGGCTTGGGGAGGAGTTCTGGAGACTGGCTGTACAACAGTATGAATTTACATAAATACCACCAAACTATAACCTTAAAAAGAGTTGGTA
Organism: Capromys pilorides; assembly: GCA_004027915.1. Taxonomy (NCBI): domain Eukaryota; kingdom Metazoa; phylum Chordata; class Mammalia; order Rodentia; family Capromyidae; genus Capromys; species Capromys pilorides. Next base: position 1,860 of record PVKN010029526.1, read on the forward strand.
TAGTAGCTTTTATGTGTGCTTTTATTTTATATTATTTTATTTATTTATTTTCAGTCTTTATTTATTTGTACAGGAGGGGCCAATAAGATAGCTCAGTGGTCTAGAATGCCTGCTTAGGCAACCTTAGGCAACCGCAGGGACCGTGGTTCAATCCCCAGCACAACATGCTGTGCCAGTACCACCCCCAAGGCAGGCTGAGCTGGCCATAATATAAACAAAGTTTTTTTTTTTTTTAAATGCAGTATTTGGTACAGGGTCTCGCTACGCAGCTTGGACTCATAGTGATTGTCCTGTCTCAGCCTCTGCAGCTCTGGGATTAAACACATGAGCCACCACATCCAGTTTGGCCAGCTTGGTGCAGGACCAGCACAGTATTCTGTACTGGGGGTTGAACCTAGGTCCTTGCACTTACCAGGCCCTTAGACTGCTGGGCTATCCCTGGACCCTGTTTTTTATTTGAAAAACTTAAAAATCAACCAATGCAGTATGCATTCAAACTACATATGATTATAAGACATACTCGTCTATTATATGCTCATTAGTTGTCCTTGGGTAAGTTGAAACGAAATGAAACTGCACTATTTTTTAAATTTAGTTAGTTTTGAGACAGTGTCTCACTGTGTAGTTCAGGCTGGCCTCGAACTCACTATGTAGCCCTGGCTGGCCTCAAACTTGAAAGAGAGCCTCCTGCTCCAGCCTCCCAAGTGCTGGGTTTACAGGGTGTGCACTACCATGCTGAAACTGGACATTGTAAGCTATAGGAAATGATACCAGCTCAAAGGAACACTATGTACTTCTCCATTTCAAATCAAGTGAGAAGTGCCAAATAATTCAGCAGCATGCTTGCTGCGCATGCCTGAGGTCAGCCCGAGTTTTGATTTCCAGTATTGAAAAAAAAAAAAGGAAGATTCACCAGGGAGATAGCTCAGTAGAATAAATGCCTGCCTAGCAAGCACAGGGTCCCAAGTTCAATCCCCATACTGGAAAAAAATAAATAAATAAAGGAAGGTTGATGAATACCTTTCACATTATCTGATCAAATTCAGAATACAGGGGATAGCTTTTGGTCTCTCAGAAATATGACCATGACACTAGTTCCTAGACAAAGGCTCGCAAAAGCAATGCCGAATTGACACATATGCATTTAGGATTCATCTTACAAATGTTATTTGAGCAGTGACCACTTGATAGGCACTAAAATTACCTTCTAACTCCAAGCTCAAGAAGAAAAATTGAGTCAGGAAGACTAGAGCCAAATGTCCATGGGTACCCGGCAGTCTGTCAGTTGTATGCACCTCATCTCTCATCTGTTTGTCATTAGATGTCATATGGTGAACAGTGCTTTCACAGAGTAAGCACCCAAAATGTCCATGACATGCTTTCCAATCAACCCAGGATGAATTTGTCTATTACCTAAGAATGTGTATCTAAACATTCTTTACCTTCCAAACCATATCAATTTTAATACCTTCTGCTTCAATTAATTTTCCCACCCTCAGCTCCTTCCAAATTTCCTTAGCCTTCTTTAAATTATCATTTTTCATCACACTTTTCTGCTTTACAGTTTTTCACATCTCCTTTTTCATATTTCCAGTCGGTTGTGGAGACCAAGGGTTGATGTATTCACTCTGAGAGTATAATCAATCTCACATATGGTGACAAACCATCCCAGCTTGCCCCAGGACTGAGGAGGTTCTCATGGCATAAGCAGTTTTAAAATTGAGAATGCCTGCCAAGCATGGTGGCACACGCATGTCATCCCAGCACTTGGGAGGTTGAGACAGGAGGATCACTTGGAGTTTGAGGCCAGCCTGGGCTACATGGTGAGTTCAAGGCCAAACTGTACTACATAGCGAGACCTTGTCTCCAAAATAAAACCAACCAAGCAACAAAAACAAAACAAGAGGGGCCAGGAAAATAGCTCAGTAGAATAAGTGCTTGCCTGGCAAGCGCAAGGGCCTGAATTTAATCCCTGGTCCCACAAAAAAAAGAGGTTCAGTTGTGTTGGGGAGAGCTGAGCTGCTATGCATCAGCGTAGCAAAATGGTCAAACTTTGTGATCAAAGGATGCCAGAAAAGGAAATATGAACTCTTAGACATAAAATGATGTTTAGGGGCTGGGGAGATAGCTCCATGGCACAAATGCCTGCCTGGCAAGTTGCAAGGTCATGAGTTTGAACCCCGGTCCTGCAAAACAAAACCAAAAACAAAACAAACAAAAAAATGATGTTTAACCTCATTCATAATAAGAGAAATGCAAATTAAATCTATGCTGAGATTATGTTTCATACAAAACCCTGTGATGGAGGAAGACTGGGGAAAGGACCTTCTTTTCTTTTTTCTTTCTTCTTTTTTTTTTTTTTTTTAATAGCATTTTGCTTTGTAATCCAGGCTGGCCTTGAATTTACTATTTAGTCCAGGCTCCCCTTGAACTCTCTACCATCCTCCTGCCTCCACCTCCCAAGAGCAGGGGTTACAGGTGTGCACTACCATGCCCAGCAAGCCTTCCTTTTATACTGTGGGACAGTGTATTTTTCAGTATTGTCACTACAGAAACCTATTTGACAACTTGTACTAAAATTATATATATATATATATATATATATGACTAGAAAATACATTCTAGGAATTCATACGACAAATGGGCTTACACATGTGGGAATTAATATATAGGCTAATGCCTTTATTCATTGTCATTATATATAGTAGCAAAAGAATGGGGGCCGGAGAGATAGATCAGCCGACTAAAGTGCTGCTTAGGAGCTTAGGCAAGTGAAGGACCACATTTCAATTCCTGGCACCACATGTGGGGCCAGCCCTGCCCCCAGGGTGGGCTGAGCCAGCCACAGAGTTCAGGGGTAGTGACAAATGCCTGTAATCCCAGTGCTGGGGAGACTGAAAACAGGAGGATCACTATGAGTCCAAGCTGCGTAGTGAGACCCTGTGACAGCCAAATACATTTAAAAGAAGAAGGAGTGGAACCACCTTTATTGTAAGAAACTGGTAAAACAAATATAAACATCCACATACAATACAATCCATTCATTCAGAAGACATACTAGACCTCCAAGCAAATGCAAGGCATGTTTTTATTTGTATATATAAAGCACTTGAGAGGCTAAGGCAGGAGGACTACCATGAGTTCCAGGCCGGTCTAGACTACATAGTAAGTTCAAGGCCAGTCTGAGCTATGTGGCAAGACCCTGTATTTAAAAAAAAAAGTTGGAAGTTTTGGCAAGCACCCTGTAATCACAGCATTTAGGAGTCTGAGGCAGCAGGATCACTTAGAGTGTGAGACCAGCCTGGGCTATATAGTGAGTTCAAACCCAGCCTATAGTGCATAGCAAAACCCTATCTCAAAAAAAAAAAACCTAAAATAAAATCTGGAGTGGAAAAATATTAAACATATATGTTTTATATATATAATATATATATATTATATATATATAAAGAACGCTTTTTTTCAGAGAGAGAACTAGCTGACTGGAAATAGAAATGGAAAGAGACTATACACAATACTTTAATCTAATTTTATTTTTTGTCTTTTTTGTGATAGGGTCTCACTATGCAGAGCTCAGGCTGTCCCAGAGCTCGCTTTGTAACCCAGGCTGGTCTTGAACTCACAACAATCTTCCTATCTCAGCCTCCAGGGTGCTGAGACTACAGGTTTGCACCACCATGACCAGCTGGTACACTCTGAATCATTTTGAAAGTATTAGAAAAAAACAAGCAAATAAGACAACAACAAAAACCATGGGCTTTTGTGTCAGCTTCAATTTAAATTTTTCTCTGCGACTTGGTTTCTTATCTTTATCGACAAAAGGGCTAAATGTACTAATTTCAGAGAGCTGTGAGACTTCCAAGGCATATTGCAGGACACAGGTGCTGGGGAAATAGCTCAGTAGAATGAGTGCTTGCCTGGCAAGGGCAAAGGCCTGAGTTCAATCCCTGGTTCCGGAAAAAAAAAACAACAAACCAAGTTCAGATCAGTAGCAAAGGCTCCAGAGCCCCACACCAGGACTCAGAAGCTGGCTCTACTCCTCTCGAGCCGTGAGACCTTGGCAAGTTATTTGGTCTCATGTTCCTCGCTTGGAAAATGGGAGTATTAATCAGATCAAGTGAAGATTAAACTTGCGAGTTCTCCCCGACACCCACCCCTTTTGTACTGGGAGTCCAAGTCAGGACCCTTTGCTTGCCAGGTGAAGGCACTGCGCCACTGAGTTACATCCCCAACCCAAATTTGCCAATTCTTATAACAGCACTTAAGATAGCCTGAGTATTATGTTCATTAGCATTAGATATTCCTTTATTTAATACAAAATTAGCTATTGCTATCTCAACATTCTTTTTGGGTGAGGAGGTTGAAAATCTAAATCTCAGAGGAGAGCTGTTCCAAAGCACTACAGAAAGGTGAAACTAAAGTACTTAAGAAGTTAGAAGATTTAAAAAAAAAACAAACAAACAAACAAAAAAAAAAGGTAACCAGTTTTTGTTTCCATTTTCAGTGTTTTGGAGGGTTTGTTTTACTTTTAATGGATATGGGCCTGGCTCCCTCTGTTGGATGTAATAAGTTGCTTTCACGGTGAATTCATTAATGTAATAGCAGGAAAACAACAGTTGAGTTACATTTAGAGGCTCAGCAAGGTGTTTTGTTTTGTCTTTTGCAGTTCAGGCTGGCCTTGAGCTCACTTTTGTGGCCCAGGTTGGTCTCGAACTCACATTGATCCTCCTGCCTCAGCTTCCCAAGTGCTGGGATTACAGGCATGCGCCACCACACCTGGCCAGCAAGGTTCCTATTAGAAATGGCAAAGTTTGACATACTGTAGCTATGGTATGACAAAATTACTGTGATGACTAGCTCCTAACAATGCTAGTTACCTCATATCTTTGGAGGAAGAGGTGTGACTTTGAAATCTAAATCCAAGATCACAAGACCAGGAAGTCCTGAGTCAATCCAGTTGTGACAACTGCAAAAGGTGGCTCACATCATTTTATTTATTTTTGTTTTCTTATGAAATTTTACTCTCTGTATTATGGGCATATGAATAGAATACTAGTTGTTTCTTTTTAAACTTTCTTTCTTTTTTTTTTTTTTTTTTTTTTTTTTGAGACAGGGTCTCGCTGTGCAATTCAGGCTGACCTTGAGCTCACTTTTGTAGCCCAGGATGGTCTCAAACTCACACTGATCCTCCTGCCTCAGCCTCCCAAGTGCTGTTATTACAGGCATGCACCGCCATGCCCAGCTTCTTTTTAAACTTTCCTTCTATTTTCTTTCTTTGGCACAAGGTCGTGATACACATCTCTGACTTGTAGTGATCCTCCTGTCTCAGCCTCCCCAGCTCTGGAATTACAGGCATGCACCACCATGCAGGGTCTCAGTGGCCCATGCCACGTGTACATGTGTGGTACTAAGGATCAAACACAGGTCCTTGCCACTTGCCACACAGGCACTTAAACCACTTAAACTATCTCCCCAGCCCTGCTAGTAGCTTCTTATTGCTAGTGAATCACTTGAATTATATTGGTATCAACTGGGGTTAAGTGTCTCCTACGTGTGCAGCAATACTCAGGCATGGGAGAACCCAAGAATAATACAATGTGCTTCCCCCATCAATGATCCTTGAGTCTTAACAGGAACAGGAAGGGTGTGTTTGGTGCTTAGCTCACTGTCTGACATACGGGAGGCCCTCAAAAATGTTGAGAATGTTGTCTCACTTCCTTTTCTACTACTGAATCTGACTTCTGCTCAGGGCTGTCACCTGTTTCCAGGCCTGATAGATTTTTTTTTTTTTTTTTTTTCCCCGAGATGGTTTTTTCCCAGCCTCTACTAGACTGTCAATATCATGAGAATAAGGATCAAATCTTATTTATATTCCATCTCTGGCTATTAGGATTATACTTGGCACATGAAATGTGTTCAGTACATTTTGTTGAATAAATAATCCTCTCAAGGAAACTCAATCAGTTCTTGGTTTTCTTTATTGTTTAGAAAAAAAAAAAAAGTTGAAAGCTGGGCATGGTGGCTTACTTTTTTGCTTTTTGTAATGGGAATTGAACTAAGAAACTTGCTCGTGGCAGGCAGACACTTGTGCCACTGAGCTATACCCCCGCCCTCCATAGATTTGTAATCCCAGCATTCAAGAGGCCATAGGTCAGAGCCAGTCTGGGCTACACAGCAAGACACTGACTCAAAAGAATAAATATTAAAAAAAAAAAAAAAAAAAAACCTGAAATGTATTTCCTTATGACTTCTATTTGCTGGTTCTTGTCATCCCTAGTCTAAGAGGCTCTCAGTGAATATGAGCTCCCTTTCTACCTTCACTTCTTGATTTTATCATGATTCTGCTAGGAGAGGAAAAGTTTCCTTTTCCTTTCTTCTGTGCAGGTACTGGAGGCCTGAAAATTAAAACTCTCGAAAATGAAGAATGTGGTATGAGAGCAAAAATAAGGTGAGTGGGACAAGAGATAGTTGTCACCTTCAAATACAGTTGGACGCAGTGGCACACACTTATAGTTCCAGCATTCAGAAGGCTGAGGCAGAAAGGCCACCAGAGCTCGGGAGTACAAGACCATCCTGGGTAGCATAGCGAGACCCTTCCTACTAGCACAGGGGCTGGACATCCTCTCTGAAAAGCCACCAAGAAGCGGCTGATGTGAAGGAGCCACCTATCAGGAAAGAGCGTTCCAGGGAAAAAGAGCAGCAAGTACTGAGGAGGAAATTTTAAAGTTGAAAGAGTGAGGTTAGCAGATAGGTTGGGGGCAAACGTTGGAAGCAATAGAGAAGCAAACATAAACTATGGTGCAAAACTTATTTTTGTAAAACAAATATTCAATGATAATACTTAAGGAAGCAACTAGCTCAACATCTTTCGTTATTCCGAACACTTAAACAATAAGCGATGAGCATAGGCATGCAAAATACATGCTCAAATGGCTTATATGTTTTTAAAGAATTCAAAATAACTTGTAGAAATGTAATCAAATAAATTATTGGGGTAAAAGTGAGAAGTAAAGATTAACAGAAGGAAAATAAAGCAACTGCTGTGATGACATACAAAAGTAGATAATATACAGTTCTAAGCAGTAGCTACACATTGGGGTGTTTTGTTTTATTTGAGGCAGAATCTTACTATGTAGCTCAGGCTGGTCTTAATACTACTTAATACTTAATACTACTTAATACTACTTAATATTGTAGTCCAACTCCAACTCAAAGTAATCCTCCTGCCTTAGCCGCCTGAGTGCCAAGATTATAAGCACATGCCACCACTCTCAGTAGCACTATGTGTTTGATTCTGAGTTGGAGGGATGGGAAATCTAAATAATAGTGAACTTTGATGTTCACATGATAGCATAAAAATCATTCTTAAGGGCTGGCAGGATGGTTCAGGGGTCTAAAGCGCCTGCTTAGGAAAGCTTAGGCGGCCACAGGGACTGCGGTTCGATCCCTGGCACCACATGCTGGCCAGCCTCGCCCCCAGGGCAGGCTGAGCCAGCCATAATAAAAAAAAAAAAAAGAAAAAAACATTCTTAAGAGAAAGACCGCTTCCTGGTTGCACAAGAGAAATTTTCCCTGACTATGAGTCACTCAACGTAATGGTCAAAGCCCTCAACAGTATCCCTACAATCAACACAAGATTTCATCTCCTAGAACTAATTTCAGTACATGAAGCCAACAGGAAAATCACAGAAGAAATTTGACATAGAAATAAACTAGCTATGCAGCTTACTCTAGTATCTGTAAATCAGGAATAATTTTTAGACTATCTAGAGAAATGAAAGGATTATTTATCTTTCAAGTAATTCTCAATGAATATTATTTCTTGCACCTGAGCTTCTTAGAATAATACAATAGAGTTTGAAGTTATTTGGGGCGGGGGAGATAGCTCCGTGGCACAAGTGCCTGCCTGGTAGGTGCAAGGTCGTGAGTTCATACTACGGTCCTGCAAAAAAATAAGAGTTTGAAGTTATTTAAATTTTTTGCACTCTTAATAGATAGTTAAGAATAAAGCTAAACTGTAGGTAAGTTGAAAAAGTTTTATTTTTTTTTAAATTAAGATTATTAATACAATTTATTTACTTATTTTTATTTCTCAAGACAGGATCTCGTTAGGTAGTTTAGGCTGGCCTTGAAGTCACTACGTAGCCCAAACTGGCTTCAAAGTCTCAGTGACCCTGTCTTAACCTCCAGAGTGCTGGGATTACAGGCATGCACCACCATGCCTGGCTCTATTGATACAATTTACATATGCATAATGATTGCATTCAACCTAGAAAATTTGTAGCTTATCATGATATATCTTGATTCTTCTTTTATTCCACATTGCCCAACCCTCTCTTCAATCCTTCTTCCCCTCCTTATTATTCCCCTCATTTACAAGGACTTTGTTTCCTTTTTTCCTTCTTTTCTCATCATTTTTCCCTTCCTTCCTTTTTCCCTTCCTCCTCCTTAGCTCCTCTTCCCATTTGAACATTTTCAAGTTTGAAGTTAGTATATATGAAACCACAATCAGAATGGACTTTGCTGCCTGATTCATAGTTGTTTTAATAATCAATGGAGCTAAATATAGCACTGATAACCTTTCAGAGCAGTGATGAATCCAACAGCAGGACAGCCCAGAAGAAAGGCCATCGTGTTGCCCTTTGGAGGTGGCCTAAGAAGCTTATATGTGCGGGCCAGATCTGTGTCAGAAAATAGATCTGGATCCTCTTTAAAAAAAAGTGGACAGATGATGATTCGGGGTCCAAAGCTCTGCCCACAAGTGTAGTCAAGATCACTCTTTTAAAAAGAAAATCACCCTAGCTCCTAGTAGTTAAAGAATACCTTAATTAATAAATTAGTTAAGAAATATACTTTCCAGAGTCAGACAAACTGGTGCACATCTGTATTCCCAAAACTCTAGAGGCTGAGACAGAAGGATCTTCAACACTTTGAGATCAGTAGTCTATTCTACACCGTGAGTTCAAGGCCAGCCCTTCCCCCCCTCCACCTCAGCCACTCGCTCCAAAGAAAAGGAAAGGAATTTACTTTCCAGATAGGTGCACAGTTTATGTGCTGTGTAATATTTTTGGTAATAAATAAATTAAATGTTGGAGGTAGTTAGTAAAAACAGTATCTAAGTGTAAGAAAAACTGATTTCAAGTCATGGCTTCTGACAAAATATAGGACATAGTATATGCTGAACTGTAATACCATATCCACAATATAAGGACAAATAATGATCTTTCTTTTCTAAACAAAAATCAGGAACTAAGTTTATCTAAAATTGGTTTCAGTTCATCAAAGAGCGTGTTTTGAAAAGCAAGGACGTTTTCTGTCTGAGCCATGAGGTTATCAGATCTGCTAGCATGATAGACACTGGTTAACTAGTTGCCAGCCCATATTTTTTTTTTTTTTTTTCCTGTGAGCTTACAATTTAACTACATTTCCTAGCCTACGTGTAGAATAGTGTGTTTTAGCCACTGGAATTGGATGCATTTCATCTTTAGGCCTGGGGCAAGAATCTTCAATGACCTTGGGTGTGTTGACAACAGCAAACCTTTTAATCTACCTGGGTCTCTCAACACAGCCTTTTATTGGGTCCCTGTGAGAAAAAAAAAAAAAAAAAAAAACTTCCATGTGTTAAGCCATAGAGAGATCAGATTTATTGTTACAGCAGCTAGCTTATGGTTAAACACTAATGTAGTCAAAATATACTTTTAGCTAGGTATGCCCTATGTGTATGCAACTCCAACTACTCAAGGAGGCTGAGGCAAGAAGATTCCAAGTTCAAGGCAGTTACCCAGTGCATAGACTACAAGGAAGAGACACCAGAAGTTCCTAGAAAGCAAAACTCAGCATTGCTGACTGATCACCCCTTTCTGTAAACCTGGAAATTGACAAAGGACAATGAAAAAGTAAATGAAATAGAAGAGTATTTTTTTTCTACCAGGAATCAAACTCAGGCCCTCACCCTTGCCAAGCAGGCATTTGTGCCACTGATCCACACCCCCAACCCCTAGAGTATTATTAAATGTAGTTTTTGTTTTGTTTTGGCAGGACTAGGGCTCGAACTCACGACCTTGCACTTGCCAGGCAGGCACTTGTACCACGGAGCTATCTCCCCGGCCCCCTAGAGTATTATTATTTGCAGTACTGGGGATTAAACATACGAGGCAAGTGCTTTACCACTTTGCTATACAGCCTTGGCTGCTTCAGAATATTTCCTTAAATGTGTTTCTAACATTTTCCTAAAGACAGTAGGTCATTGCACAAATGTTAAAAGTTAATGCAAACTTGAAAAGCTCTAGGATCAAGTAGCTCAGAGTGCAGTTTGACCTCTTGAGGATCTGTAGATTCGGGGAAATGAGAGGCGGGATCAGCACATTCCTGGTGGAGAGTTCCCCACCCCCTGCTTCCTGGTAGCTTCAAGATGGTTGAGGGGCTATAGAGGGCGAAAGGATAGTTCACAGCAAGTGTGAGACAGCACAAGGTACCCAGAAACACCCCAAAGGCCTACAGTGATGGGGACATGGATCAGCACAGTGCAGACAGTGACATTAGTGTAACTAGAAATCTGCTGAGTCAGAAAAATTTGAGCCATATGAAACTTGCATCTTAATACTACCAGTAAGATTTGTTATAGTGCCAAAGATAACACATGAATTGAAAATTTGTGTGTGTGTGTGTGTTCCAGGCATGGTCTGAAGTACTTTATATGCATAAATCTATTTAATTCTGGGGCTTGCTAGGTAGCTCAGGGAATCATAACCTGAGCTGTGCAGCCCTCTGCTCCCTATATTCCCTTTACCAAAGAAATCCTCAAATAGCATTTAGGAGGCCTGTGACCTTGGATGGGAAGAAAAAATATATTTTTATAATCTCTAACAGAAGGTTAGCAATTTATTGCATTATAAACATAGGCAATGGGTCATCTAACAAGAGCAATACCTGTGACTTTGTCACCAATACATAACCCAGGTATTTCTGGGTTACATTATGCTGTCAGAATATCTTGAAATTTTCCTTATGCTCCTACTACTATGATTTTATGATACTTACTAAACCTGCCACTGCATCTTTTTATTTCTGGATAT
>PVKN010029527.1:0-12964 GCA_004027915.1 Capromys pilorides
AGTTTTCACTCAGACTGCATAAAGGAAATTATTCATCCGTCATTTGTACTAACCCACAGAATGTCAGGACAGACACTTTCTAATACATGAGACTGGTATTCACAGCCAGGACAGTTGTGGAGATCAAAAGGAGGAAACATCCAAAGGAGGACATGAGGAAGCTGGGTGTGGAGGCGCATGCCTGCAATTCCAACGCTCGGGAGGCTGAGGCAGGAGGATCATTGCGAGTTCAAGACCAGCCCAGGCTACAAAGGCCAGCCTGAACTACACGTAGTAAGACCTTACGTCAAAAAGGAAAATAAAAAAGACACCAAGGACCAAAGCCAAGGAGAGGAAGAGCAGCAGGAGGAAGAGAAGTGAATTTTTATTTGAGAAAAAATATGGACTTACATCTATTTACTTGAACAACCTGACTAGTCTGGGAATCGGAGGGATGGGGAAGAAAATGGTCACAGCTTATTTTACCATAAAACTGACTACCAGTCTTACTGGGCCAATGTGCTATTGAGAATTGGCTACTAACAGTTTAAGAATATACATAGCCTCTTCATCTAAAAACTATTCTTTGTAAGAAATGAAACTAATCATTTTAATGAAAAGGCAGACTGGGCCGGGGAGACAGCTCAGTAGAATAAGCGCCTGCCTGGCGAGTGCAGCGTCCTGAGTTCAAACCCTGGTACCACAAAAATAGAAAGAAAAAAAAAAAAAGGTGGACTGAAATTTATTTAGCCTCAGGATAATCGAAATCAACCTATACTAGCACCAAGACTCAACATTTCTTTTATGTAACAATTATAATTTGGCTGGGTGTGGTGGCACATACCCATAATCCCAGCACTTGGGAGGCTGAGGCAGGAGGATCATTGTGAGTTTGAGGTCAGCCTGGGCTGCAGAGTGAGCTGACAGACCAGCCCGGGCTGCAAAAGTAAGCCAGTCTGAACTGCACAGTGTGAGACCCTGTCTAAAATAGAAAGTGAAAGAAAGAAGGAAAGAAAGAAAGAAAGAAACCATTTGACTTTAAACATAGAATGGATAAAGAAGCCAGGTTTATTAAAACAAGTGAATAAATGTAGAGCACTTTTAAAAATAGATATTTAAGCTCTGCAAAACTTAAGATCCACCAAATCAATCTGCATCCTGTCGTTCGTATTTGGGAAGCACAAGTTAATTTTGGAAAGGAATCCCGCCACCCCTGCATTCCTTCCTCCCCCTCAGCCCTCCAACCCCCTACCCCCAGGACGGTTGAAAATCTGATGATTACAGGACACAAGGAGGATGACATTTTTAATGCAATTTATTTGAAATGCTTCCAGAAAAGTTTAAGGCCATTATACAAAAACATTCGTTCTACTGAAATATTCAGTGGCTCCCTCTCCACAGGCCAGCACTAGGCAAACCTCTTTTCGCCCATTTTCCATCTTTTTTTTTTTTTTTTAAGTTTATTTTATTTTCTTCAATCACATTACATATTTGTGTTTTGGCCGGCTCAGTCTTCCCTGGGGGAATGGGGGGCTGTGTAGCACGTGGGGCCTGGGATCGAGCCGCGGTCCCTGCGTGGTGGCCTGAACTTCCCGACGCACGTGCTTTAGACCGCTAAGCCATCTCACCAGCCCCATTGTCCACCTTTGAAGAGCTTTTCTAAGCTTTTCTCCACTTCCGTCTGCAGCAGGTTCATTCATTTGCTAAATCAGAACAACTTGAGACACAAAAGTCGGTTTAAATAAACTTGCAATAGAAAAAATTCACCATGTTTAAAATCTATAAATATGTTTTACAGGGTAAAGTTGACCATAATATTTTTGCTTTTGAAAAATAATAATGTAATATACCTTGTTTTTACATCATTAACTCTTGTTATACAGGTTCTCTGAATGCATATGAGCTATGTACATAATAAAATGACAACATTGTACTTGCTGCTTTCTTTTCTGTAAACTCAAAAGACAGAAAATTAAAAAAAAAAAACTTTTTTGGCAATAATTTAGAATTGCTACTAGTGCTGGTGTGGATATAATTTTGCACAAGTCATTCTAAATATTTACAATCACAGGGTGCTTTCCTGTGTTTTGTTAAGGTTTTTTTTTCTTTTTTCTAAAGGTCGACAAGCCACTCTGCTCTGTAAATCAAAGCTGGACAAAGAGCTTACAAATTTGGCTAGCTGATCCTAATTAATCAGTTGATGAAATTGGCCTCTGGAAAATGTAACTATGATTCTGATGGCGACACAGAACCCGAGGTGCTAACGGATGAGCCAGCATCAGGGCGGCGAATCCCCAGGCTGCGGTCTTTCCTGAGGCTCCGGCCATGATCCCTTGCTTTTTGTCTCTTAACAGTTCTCAAAGATGACCCCCCACCCCCACCGGAAGCACTTCTGCCAGTTCTTCTCGCGTGCTCTGTACTCAGCCACGGATCTGGCCACAGCCAGATCCTCACACCGTGAGACAGGAGTGGCCTGCGCAGGTGAAACCCAGTGAAGACAGGGCTTACTCGCTACCCTGGGAGGCCTTCCCAGGCCCTTGGGGTTCTATTCTGATACCTGGGCTGCAGATGGCTCTCTATGGTGGCGGGCTACCAACCACGAGGACCACCTCTCAGAGCCATGTGCATTTTAGTTAAAGATTCGGGGGGCGGGGGGCGGCAGCCTTTGTCCTGGCTCTTCCAAGGTCCTCCCAACTACTGCATCCAGCTTGCACTGGATGAAACTGCAACGTCCAAGAAACACTTCCTCCGTTGCAAATTAAGCCTTCAGAATCCCCAGGGATGTTTTTGTGCCTTCTGGTCGAGGAACACAGAACCAAGCTTTCACGTTAAGTGTCGAGTTTTTCCCAGTCCTCCCTCAAACACCAGGCCAAACTCTTACTTGCAAAGTTCTCTAGGTCCCATGCCTTTGGCTGCCACACCAAAGGGCTAGAAAAGCACTAGAAAGGCAGGGGAGGAAGAACTCTTCAAGCGATCTACACAAAACAGTAGTTTACATTTTTTTTTTTTTTTCTTCTCTTTTTAGAAATCCAGCAGGACCACTGGAAACCAGGCCACATCTCCATCCCTCCACACCCTTGTTAGATACGGTGCAGGGTAACGGCTGCCATGTTCCTGCTGACAAAGACAGATCGATCGGCAGTTACAGTACTCGAGACAAAGGGACAGATACAAGAGAATGGGCCACCATGGTCACAAACGTATTAAAAAGTGCTTCTCCAAACCGTTGTACGTGTGGAATGCAAATACTGTACAGGTAAGACACGGCTGCTTCCGTGAGGGACCCACCCCTCGGTCAGACACTGCTCTCCACGTGCCTGCCGTTCCCGCAGGAGGAGTCCGTCTGTTCCATCCGCTCACAGTCCAGGCTGACCTCGCTCGTGTCCATGCTGCAGTCCGACTCACTGTCCGATTGGTCCATCTGCTCAAGTTTCGTTTCTCCCTGCGGCTCCCGGCTCCTGGTGGCGGGACTTAGGAAGGGTCCCTCGGTGTCAGGCACCGCTGCCTGCCCGGCAACACACACAACGGATTCTTTGGCTTGGCGAATACAGTTAAGCCACTGCTGTTTGTTGAAGGTGTCGTTAGCTTGCAATGAGTGAGTCTGACTTTGGGATCCATTTTTGAAACTGACTCTGAAGAAGTTTTTAACTAGAAATGAAAGGATGTTATATAAAAAAGAAATTAATAATGATCTATGGTAGATATTCCCCCAGACCAAGAATAAACACGTAGCGGCATTAACTGCAGTACCCATGGTACCTGTCACCAATTAGAGAACATTTCCCACTGATTCAGGTCAAGGCTTAGCCCTCCCTGAGGCCACCATCAACCAGCTGGAGTGACACAGGCCTGGCTTTTGGTCACCCTCACTGCTCTCAGAAGGAAGCAAATGGATGGCAGCTTGGGAAAGCTTAAATTTTGTGTTTCAGGGGATCCCAGAATCCTGATGACCAAACATATCTGCATATCAAAATCCTTTGGAGTGCTTGTCAAAAATATAAATCCCAGGGGCCGGGGAGATAGCTCAGGGGCACAAGTGCCTGCCTGGCAAGTGCAAGGTCCTGAGTTTGATCCCTGGTTCCGCAAAAAAAAAATCCCTGGGCTCTATCCTTGAAGATCCTGACTTAACAGGTTTGACAGTAGACCTATAAATTTTAAAAATCTGTAATTGTAACACGTGCTCCAAGGTAAGTTGTCTTCCAGGGTAAGAATTTCTTTGTAACATCAAAACATGTGATGGCCTTCCTCATGAGAGTATCTCAACAGAAGTAAAGTGCATTTAAAAGTTAGTGTGCTTCCACTACAGCAACCTTTGGAGAACAGTAGCCATGGTCTTACACTATCCCATGGCCATGGGCCTCAACAAGGGCCACAAGGTGACTAAGAATGTGAGCAAACCCAGGCACAGCCACTGCCATGGACCCGTCACCAAACACACCAGGTTTGTGCAGGACGTGATCTGGGAGGCGAGCAGCTTTGCACCCTGAGCGCGCGCCTTGGAGCTGCTCAAGGTCTCCAAGGACAAATGCGCCCTCAGGTTCATCAAGAACTTGTCACAGGGACAAACACCTGTGCCAAGAGGAAGCTCGAGGAGCTGAGCAACATGCTGGCCGCCATGAGGAAGGCAGCCGCCAAGAGGGACTGAGGCCCTCTGGAATAAAGCGTGGCAGAAAAAGGCAAAACAAAACAAAAAACAAACACATTAGTTAGTGCACAATGCGGGACACTTTGGATCCCACCTAACAACCCCGACTGGTATTTTCCATGGCCCCTGGGGGCCGCCTAAAATGCTCGGTTCCCAGAAGCACCTGTGGTCAGTCCTTACGCACTGCTGCTGTCACCAGCGAACTGGAAAGCTCTACTTCAGATGCCTTAGAGGCCAGGCAACAAGTCAGAGCAGGACCAAATGGTTCCCTGCTGTGCACTGTGGCCGGGACCTGATCCTGCTTCCTTCAAGTCAAGCTCTGCTCTTTGGTCGTGGGTGAACAGCTCAACTCAGCGAGACGGTAAACCTTCCAGAGCTTTCTGGGATCACAGTGGGCTGTGGCGCCAGCACTGTGGTTTTGCCACTGCTGTATAACTCTTCTATGTCTCAGTTTCCTTATCTGCAAAATGGAGGACACACCAACAACTTCTTCCAGAAGGTTGTGACGGGGAATAAATGTGACGCCACCTTTCAGTGTTTATATCGGGTATGGCACACAGTAATGGAGACATAAAAGCTTTTATTTCTACTGCTGCTACTACCACAGTGGTGGCAGGGAAGGAAAAGCAAGGACAAGGCAATGCATGTTAATTACTTTCATCACATGATGCCTGTGTTAATGTGGAAGATTCAAATGCTAATTTCTCAAAGACTTCCGTGAGGATGCCATTTAAAGCAGATCCTATTCTAGTCCTCTCCATCTCCTTTCTTGTTTCAGTTTTCTACTCAGCACCAGGAAGATTTATCACTTATCTCTATGACACTGTATACTTTACAGGGGCAAGGAATTTAACTTCTTGGTGTACTACTGTGTACTAATGTCTGCAGCAGTGGTTGATGCATGGAAGATATTTGATAGACAGTGCTACCTTAGCTTCTCCTATTAATTCATTTAATAATTCACAAGTGAGAGAAGCACACTGAGTAATTTAAGGATACTCAATGCAGCTGACTACTCTTAAGCTTTTTTTTTTTTTTTTTAAATGTATTTGGCACAGGGTCTCACTACGCAGCTGGAACTCACAGTCATTCTTCTGTTTTCAGCCTCCCCAGCACTGGGAATACAGGCACGCACCCGTGGGCAGGGCCAGCATAGCACGTGGCGCTGGGGATAGAATTCTGGTCCCTGTGGTTGCCTAAGTAGAAGCTTGGCCTGCTGAGCTATCTCGCTGGCCCTTCTTTATTTTTTTACTTTTGGTCTTCTGAGACCCTATGCAGTTCAGACTGGCCCTGAGTTCACTTTGTAGCCCAGGCTGGTCTCAAACTTGCTAGGATCCTCCTGCCTCAGCCTCCTGAGTGCTGGGATTACAGGTGTGTACCATCAAACCTGGCTTAAGCCTCTTTAGAGATGAGCCAACCAGACCTATCATTATGCAACTAGCAGCCCCATCAGGACTCTGATACTGAACCCTTCTGCTCAACAGCAGCAGTCAGAAGCCATGCTAGCGGTTCACTTCTACTATCTTAATCCTTAAAGCAACCTCAGGAAGGAGGTAGATCTGTATCCCCTGGGCAGGTGGCAAAGTGAGACTCACGGAGGTTGAAGATCACACGATCCTCAAATGCCCAGACAGCCCTGGAATACGGTAAGACTCTTTTCTTTGCCCCCATCAACTGCTCCCTCCAAATGACCATGGTCAGAACCCTTCAACAGCCACACCCGGACCGCTGCCACACATACTTCTCTCGTTGTTGCTGAAGGCCCCGCGCAGGGAGCCGCCCAGCCTCACTTCCCCATCTTGCAGATCTTCCAGCAGCAGATCCTTCACGGGAATTGGCTGCCGGTACAACTGGTAGCACAGCTGCTCGTTGTGGGTGACGGCTCGAGTAATCACAAGCACTTCTTGGAACAGGAATACGTGTAGTTTCTGGAAGAAAAGAGCCCACCAGATTTCCCTCAGCAAACATCTAGAACGTGGTTGAGTGGTAGACCTCTGTAGCAAGAAGCCTTCAGGTTCCCAGTGACTTGGCAACTCTTCCATGCAAATCACCTCCAGGAGTGTAGAAATTGTGGAGGCCCAAAGCAGTTCCAGAGATGCCTGTCACTGCTTCCCTGGTGGTCCCTGGAGAAAGCCACAAGCATGCATGCACACACATTTCTGATTCTACAGGGAAACAGCTTGGTGAATTCAATGAATTTTTAACTCTCACATACTTCAAATCTATCCTTCCTCCATGCAAGCACATGTTCATCAAGTGCACAGCATATGTGAAATTCTGGGAATTGACATAGCACTGTCTCTATCCTAAAAGATCACGGGATTATGCAGATACTGACAGACAGATGGAGAATCACAACCCACTCTAGGGAGTGCTCCCGGGGACACCCGCACAAGATGTTATGATAATGGAAGAGGGATAACTTCCATAGGCAGTCAGAAAGAAAAAACTAGGCAGAGTATTTGCAGATCACAGTGAAATGAAAAGGCAATGGAAGATAAGTGATTTAAAATAAAAACCAAAAAAGAAAAAAAAAAAATCCCTCAATAAATCTCAAAATACAGCTAGTCGTGGTGGTGCACGCCTGTAATTCCAGCACTTGGTAAGGCTGAGGCAGGAGGATCGCTGTGAGTTCCAGACCAGCCTGGGCTACAAAAGTGAGCTCAAGGCCAGCCTGAACTGCATAAGGAGACCCTTTCTCAAAAAGAAAAAAACAAAAAATCTCAAAATACAAAAACCAAAACAAAACCCTGATCTCAAAAAAAACGCCAATCTCTCAATGTGTGCCAGTACCCGAGAAAGAAGAGTTTCTCATATAGCTAAATGTATTCAAGCTATGTTTTTTTCGATATTAATAAAAACGTAAGCTGGGCATGGTGGCACATGCCTGTAATCATAGCACTGGAGAGGCTGAGACAGGAGGATCATGATGAATTTGAGGCCAGCCTGGGCTACAAAGTGAGCTCAAAGCCAGCTTGAACTGACTGCATAGTGAGATCCTGTCTCAAAAGATTTAAAAAAAAAAAAAAAACTTTTAAAAAATATTGTTCTTTTTAAAATTTTATGTATGTATGTATGTATGTATGTATGTATGTATGTATGTTATAGACAGTGCAGCCTGCCCTGGGGTGGTGCTGGCACAGCATGTGGTGCCAGGAATTGAACTGCGGTCCCTGCGGTTGCCCAAGCTTGCCTAAGCAGGTGCTTAGGCGGCTGAGCTATCTCACCAGCCCTATATAACAGCCTCTTTATTTATTTATTTTTTAATATTTATTTATTTATTTATTTGTTAGCTTGTTGTGTTTGTTTATTTATTCATTTTGTGGCTGGCTCAGCCTGCCCTGGTGGTGGCGCTGGCGCAGCATGTGGTGCCGGGGATCGAACTGCAGTCCCCGCAGGCAGTTGCCTGAGCCCTCCTAAGCAGGTGCTTTAGACCACTGAACCATCTCGCCGGCCCTAACAGCCTCTTTAAATCATCCATTCATTTAAATTTTTTGCTTTACGGGGCTAGGGAGATAGCTCCGTGGCACAAGTCCCTGCCTGGCAAGGTTGTTGAGTTTGAACACCGGTCCCACAAAAAAAAAAAAATAACAATAATAATTTTTTTGTTCTTGAAGCACAGTCTCACAACACAGTTCCAGCTGACCTTGAACTCACTAGGTGGCTGTGAACTCAGGGCGACAGCTCCTGCCTCAGCCTCCCAAGTGCTGGGATGATAGGTGTGCACCACCGCACCCTGCTAAATCGCCCACTTATTTTCTGGGATCAAAGTAGAAGATGTAGACAGACCCAGTAGCACATGCTTATAGTCTCAGCTAGCCAGGATGCTAAAGAGATGTTTCAGCCCAGGATTTCGACATCAGCCTGGGCAACTTAGTGAGATTCTGTCCATGGGAAAAAAAAAAAAAAAAAGAAAAGTGTATGTTAACTGCTCTGTATTTGATGAAGGCTGTGATCAGAAAAGATAAAAAGCTTGGCAAACCTACGTTCATTTCCAAAATTCCTCCTGAATATATATACACTGGGCCATGACATCTATCCATCCAACCATTACATGGAATGGAAAAATGGAAAAAGCATTTTGGTTTATAAGAACACGACTCTAGATAGGGAAACAAATCTAAAAATGGGTGCAGATCAAGCGGATTCAGAGCCAGGAGGCCTTGGGTGGTGGTGTTAAGGACAGAAACCACTGACTCACCACGCCCCGGTTGTTCTTCAGTTCACCATGACAACACAGGACCCGAGAACTGTCAATCAAGGAGTCCTTCTGGCCTTCTTCCAAGTACAGAAGCCGCTCTTTGTAGTAACGGCATTCGGATTCACCAGTCTTGGTGTTGATTTCTGCCACAATTCCCTGAATGATGTTTATCTATGGAATGAAAGAAAGAAATAAGGGTGCAGAAAGCAGGTGAACCATCAGTGCTAACAAGTCTTGGGCCAACCCAGAAGTTACCAAGGCACATTTGGATCTAGAGTATGCTTTAAGTTGCTTCTTTGAGAAAAGGGAAAGAATGCTTTTAGTATATCATTACTATATACATTCACGTATGCATAAAATATATACACATATATATCTATTTACACACATGTACAGATATTTGAACTATATATAAAACTAATATTGATACATAATCTTATCTGAGAAGAGATACTTGGTAGTCTTTTTAAAAACTGAGTCCAGGAGATGACTTGGCAGTCTAAGCGCCTGCCTGGCAAATGCAAGGACCCAGGTTCAATCCCCAGTACCACATGTTGCATCTGGAACATAACCTCCACAATTAGTGAGGGATCACTACATACACTCATGGAATTTTCTTTTCTTTTCTTTTTTTGGTGTACTGGGGATTGAACTCAGGACCTTGCACTTGCTGGGCAAGTGCTTATTCTACTGAGCTATCTCCTGGGCCCACTCATGGGATTTTCTTGCCCCATTCATCTATTGATGAGCACCTAGGCTGGAATTGTGTTGCAATGAATGCTGGGTATGCAGGTAACCCTCTGGAATGCTAATTCCAGATTAATTCTTCTGGTTATAGAGCAGTGAGTGGGACAGGGAGTCATGATAGTTCTATTTTTAGTTTTTTTTGTATGGACCCGAACTCAGGACCTCCTCGGCCCTATTTTTAGCTTTTTGAAAATCTTCCTACTGCTTCCTATAGTGGCTACACCAACTCACTCTCCCATCAGCAGTGCACAGTATTCCTCTTCCCCTACATGCCTGTGAGCACTGCTATTTGTGTTGGCGATGACCATTCTCACTAAAAAACGGGCTAACGTCATAAACCTCGAGGTCGTTTTGATTTTCACTTCCCTAATGCTAAAGATGTTGACCATCTTTTCACTACTTAATAGCTATTTGCACTTCTTTTGTGAAGTATCCATTCAGTAATTTGCCCATTTATTGATTTGTTTTTGTTTTTTGCGTTGTTCACAGATTCTGGATCATAATGCTACGCTGGGAGAGTAGCTGAAAAAGACATTCTTCCATTTTGTAGGCTGTTTCTTGACCTTATCTGCTGTTCACCTTGCTGTGCAAAAACTCTGAAGTTTGGTTATCATCCCAATCATTGATCTGTGCAGCTATTTCCAGGGTTATCTGAGTCCCATCAGGAAGTCTTGGCTGGGCCTCTGCAGAGTTTCAGATTATATGCCTTTTTCTTCAGGCAGAGTAGATCTTTGTCGTCCTTGAATGCCTCTTCCTTCTTCTTCCTTTTTTTTTTTTGCAGAACCGGGAATTGAACTCAGGTCCTTGCTTTTGCCAAGCAAGTGCTTATTCTACTGAGCTATCTCCCCAGCCCCTTGGTTGTCCTTGAAATCGAAGATGACTCCACTACTGCGCCGTACTTGCGCATCTCTTAAAACATGCTCACTGTTGAAACTCGAGGCATAGAAAAAACTGAGCCAAGGAAGAGAAAACAAAGCAGAAGGTAGCAGTCCAAGAACTAGGACTGTCCTGGGGACTCTTGTTTGTTGGACTAACTAGGTGAGTTCAAAGACAGGAGGGTGGGGCGTTTCCCTCAGAAAGCTTAAACCTACGGGAGAGGTCTGAGCAAGCGCTTTGTGTCTACCTTACCCTTTTGCTGGTCTTTTTTTAAAAAACTTTGTTTGTTTGTGTTATGGCCTGCTCAGCCTGCCCTATGGGTGCGGCTGGCGCAGCATGTGGTGCCGGGGATCGAACCACGGTCCCTGTGGTTGCCTAAGCTTGCCTAAGCAAGTGCTTTAGACCTCTGAGCCATCTCGCCCACCCTGGTCTTTCTTTTCAATACCTAACGAAATCCAGATTTTTTTCCTGCTTTCAAAGCCCTTATGATTAAAAGCTGTGGCTCATCGGCTAACTGTGACTAGGTTGGCCTGGGCAGCTGGAACGCATCAGCACTGCAGTCAGTCTTCTGGGCTTCCTTCTAGTATCCAGGAAACCGGAGAGAGGATGCACCAGAGGCACAGCGATGCGTTCACGTCCTGATTTAACTCTGGGCCTGAACAGCTGGTGGAGCGCATGAAGATTTATGAATTCAAACGCTACACATGGTTCCTTAGGCAACCACAACTACTTTCCAATATTGCTTCTTTGTTTGGTATTTGAAACAGTGCAGAGGAAAACAATGGAAACAATCAGGGTTATTATCCCATATTTTATGGAGGCATTTGTTATATAATTCTGGGCCTGCTTTTATCTATTTATTTTTGTGTATTTAGCACAGGGTCTGCAGGGTCTCACTACACAGATGGGACTCGTGGCGATCCTCCTGTTTACAGCCTCTCAAGCACTGGGATTACAGGCGCGTGCCCCCATGCCCAGTCTCTCATTTATTAAAAATAATGTTTTGCATTTATGTCTACCTGAATATCACAAGGTCGATGTTAAGAGAAGCCACACAGTTACACACAATAGGCGTCCAGTACTAAATGATGATGGTAGCTGTGCACTTAAATTTCCCATGGCTTGTCTCACCGGAGTTTAAACTGAAGGAAGGGACTACAAAAGGAGATGATGAGAACTACCACAGCACAGGGTTTAGGCTCACACATGCCGGGACCATCACCCTCGAAGTGCTATCCGAAAGCCTGGTCCTTCTCGTCCCTTGTGTCACGATGTCATATACTCATCAGCTCCCAACAGGAACCAAGAATAAGTACCTTCATTGTTATGGCATCAAAAGTAGGACTGTTTTTCTCATTTATTTCAGTGAGCACTTTTGCCAAAGTGTTGGAAAATAGCGGTGGGTAGGGAGAAGGGGTGGTCTGCAGGGTCACTTTCTGAAGTTTTTTTTTTTGGCTGACTCAGGCTGCCTTAAGGGTCGGTGTGGGGACTGAACCACCATCCCCTGTGCCTGACTGGGATTGCCTACGCAGGTGCTTAAACCACTGAGCTAACCCGAAAACCCCCTGGGGTATCACTTTCTGGATGGAACACACTTAGAATTTATAACATGAAACAATCAATTCTCAGGAACATTTGAAAACCCAAAGTTCTATTTTTGTAACATGGGAAGAATTA
The DNA here is from genome assembly GCA_004027915.1 of Capromys pilorides. Lineage (NCBI taxonomy): Eukaryota > Metazoa > Chordata > Mammalia > Rodentia > Capromyidae > Capromys > Capromys pilorides. The sequence continues at coordinate 12,126 of PVKN010029527.1, forward strand.
CTACCACCTCTCAAAACACTACTGTTGAGCAATTCCTGCAACAGTGAGGTAGTTTATGCACTACATGAAGGACCTTTCTTTAGCTCTACCTAATCATAGGGCTGAACGTAATCAACTATTTTGGCATGGAAGTGGTAACTCAGCACGTTGATTTTCTCCTCAGAATAGATGGGCTGTTTGTTCAGGGAATGCATGTAAGTCAAGCTATGCTGATGGTGTGAGTTCTACGTTTAGCGGACACTCATAATGCACCCAAGAGTTCGGAGCTACATAATATTCATCTGGGGTAATGCTATAAGGATTTTGAAAAGAACGGTAAGGAAAAAAGAAACACCCCTCTACCTGAGTAAACGGGCACTCAGAAGACTTGTTTTGCAGACATGTTCAAATGTACGTGTACGTGCGTACTGTACTTCACGCACGGATCTACGTGAATAATTAGGTGCCAAGGAGTGGCTTCACACTTCATGCACTGCCGAGACTGGTAATTCGCACATGCTTTCACACTGCCAACAACAGCACTGCTTAAATAATAATATTTTTATCTGTTCTTAGATTGACCTTTCACTCGCTGGGTGTGTCTCTTTAAAAACAGAAGAGTATTCTTTTATTCTCTTTATTTAAAAGAAGCAAGCTTAAAAAAAATAAATAAAAGAAGCAATCTTTATACTACAAGTCTGCCTAGGCTCACGTGCCTCCCCAAAGTCATTATTTACAGTAGCCGGAGCTCCCTGTTGTTCTTATTTCTGCAGACCACGCAGTCGTGGGGATGAAATACGGAGAGGAGGCCCTCGATTATGCTCTTCCCAGTAATGAAAACAGACATGACATGGGGGGGG
>PVKN010029528.1:0-12975 GCA_004027915.1 Capromys pilorides
CTCTTTATAACTACTATGGGGACAACAAGATTCAATGTATCAATTATTATGAAGGTATTACTAGTATGTTTTGAAACTATCATATTGTTATTTCCTATTGAAAATTAAAAATAAAAATAAAAAATAAAAAATAAAAAAAAAGAACAATGTGACAGTTTCAAAACATGTTAGTAGTACATTCCCAATAATTGATACAATGCATATTGTTGTCCTTGTAGTAGTTACACAGAGCACAGGGTGTAGACGTGATAATTTTTCTAATCATTATTGGTACAAAAAAATTTCTTCTCATTGAAGAGAAAGTACTTGTATACAGCCCACCCTTTTTTGTAGCACATTTGCTAACTCCTGTTGCAGAAAAAAAAAATGTTTAGGATACATCATTAAAAGGCAGGAAATGCATTTCCTAGAGCTCTTAAGATGCACTCAAGAATGGAGTGTGGGGGCTGTGAAGATATGGCACAAGTGCCTACCTGGCAAATGCAAGGTCGCAAGTTCGAATCCCGGTCCCATCAAAAAATAAAAAAGAATAGAGTGTGGACACTCAGAAAAATGAGCCAGAATGGAGTATATAAGGAGCATCAGGTTAAAGTTCCTGAAAAGCATCATAACCTGAATGTATAACACACATCTTTGTTCGGAGTATTTCTCTTTATCAACTATTCATCTTAATTTTAGCAGTCTCATATAATATAATGTGAACTTAACAGGAAAATATCAACAAAGTAAAGAAAATTGATGGAGGTTGTCAGATCTTGGGGCAAAGGCAAAGGACTATAATAACCACTCCCAGATTACATCACTGAAAAATAATCACTTGAAAAGAGCTCCTCCTAGCACTAACAAATATCAGCACCAAACAAAACAAAACCAGCAGTAGAAGCATGAGAAGACATGACAACCAAATGCCTCCCAAAACTCCAACTCCCCAAAGCCAATTCATGGGACATTGACGGGGAAGAAAGAAAAAACCACCTGGTCAAATTACTTGGAAGAACTCTGGAGAAGATTCTTACAAACAGATCGATAAGGTGATCAGTGAGCTCCAAAGGATATAGTTAAGCAAGTCATGGATGTAACAAGTAAAATGATTAGAGAATTTACAGAAGACACTATTCAAAGAAATACCAGACTACACAAAATGATTCAAAGCATAATGGCCAGGCTAGCCAAGAATTAAGAGTCCATGAAATGGTTCCAAACAAAAACCCAATGTATTAAAAATTCTATAAAAGGTATAGGCAGCAGAAGCAACCATGTGACGGTTCTATCAGAGCGAGAGGATGAGGCTGCTCTCAGAGGCTGATCCTTCACCTGTAACTTATAAGCAAGAGAATGTGAAAATGGAACCAGAAACTGCTGGGTGACCCAAAGGTTAATATAAGCTTAAGAGGAGTAAATGAAAAATCAAAGTACAGCATAATGAGCATTAAAAATCCTATTTACAGAAAGAATAGCAGAAAACTTTCCAAGTGCAGGGAAAGAAATAAACATACAGAAAAATGAGGATCAAAATAGTCATGCTGAAAAAAAAAATTGTCACCTTTCCATCACACATCACAGTCAAAACCCAAGCATTCTCCAACAAAGAGAAAGAATTTTCAAAGCTGTCACTGACAGGCAATGACTCACTTATGGAGATAAATCCATTAAAATTACAACAGACTTCTCAGAACAAACCTTAAAGGGCAGAAGAGCTTGACAGGAAGCATTTCAAGCCTTAAAGAAAACAACTTCCACTCCAAAATTACATATCCAAAAAAGCTGTCTTTTAAGATTGATGGAGAAATAGATATTTAGCTGACAAAAAGTACCTCAAGAAATTTTCTACCACTAAACCAGCACTACACAAAAAATTTTAAGAACATTATGGCAGGCTCAGCCTGCCCTGGGAGTGGGGCTGGCGAAGCATGTGGTGTTGGGGATCGAACCGTGGTCCCTGCAATTGCCTAAGCAGATGCTTTAGCACTGAGCCATCTCACCAGCCTTTAAGGATATCTTAAAGAGAGACACTTAGGCAAACATGCCAAAAAATGAATATAGGCTGGGGAAATAGCTCGGTGGTCTAAGTGCTTGACTGGCAAGTGCAAGGACCCAGATTCAATCCTGGTATCGTACGCCATGGCAGCCCTAGAACTGTCTCAGCCACTGAAACTGAGCATAGTAGTGCAAGCCTGTAATTCCAGGGTTGGGGAGGCTGAGACAGGAGGATCAGTATGAATCGGAACTGTGTAGATAGCCCCTGTACCAAATAAATAAATAAATAAATAAATAATTTAAAAAAAAAAAAAAAAACAGGTAAGTAGAAGCAAAAAAGAAAGGAAATCCACTCTAGGAAAATAATGCAGTGATAAAACTTTCAGTAATAAGTGTCAATACAAATGGTCTCAACTCCCCAAATAAGGGACATAGGTTGTCAAGATGGATCAAGAAACAAAACTCAACAATATGTAGCAAACCAGAAACACATATGTAATAGTCAATACACTGTGTCAGCCCGAGAAGTCTAGAAGCTTAACCAAACAACTCAGCAGTGCTACATCCCAGGGTGTAGAGGACATGCCCCGACCTCTAGGATGCTGTTTGTTATGTCAACCTGAGGAGTTTAGAAGTTTAAAGAAGCAGCTCAACAGGGGGCCAGAATGTAAACATCTTAAGAGTCCACGGAAAAGGAGGCCACACCTTGGTGGGAGTGAGGGCAGCTAGAGAGCAGAGAGCTGATGTCCAACATGAGCGAGGAAAAGAGGCTCGCTCTCCCCACTTTTGCTCACCTGGCTTCAGCTGTGTTCTGCCACCGTGAGCTACTGCCCCTGTGCCATGCCAGCCTGCCTTAGAGCCAGCTGATTACTGACTGAGACCACCACAAACTGTGAGTTAAATAAACCTTTCCTTTTTTAATTTTGAAGGTGTGGTGTTTTGTCTCAGCAACAAGAGAAAAATAACACAACATATACACCAAAAACAAGTTCGCAGATTAAAAATCAAAGGATGAAGAACGTATTCCTGCAACAGGAACGTAAAAAAAAAAAGGGCAGGAATGCTGGATCTGTGCCCATGCCGTGGTTTACCAAGTTGTCATGGTGGGGAGTCACCACGTGGTGGGAATCCCAGAAGCAACCACCACTAGGAATTGCTCCAGACTGTCTTCCCTTCCCTCTCCCCAGGCTTACCTGGAACTTCCCTTTTTCATTTTTGCGCCAATCAGTGCCTGTTGCGTCACTGTAAACTCTGCTCCTAGCCCAATCCCATAAACGCTCCAACCTTTGTCTCCACTTGTAGGGTTTCCAGCTTCTTTTGGACACCCTCTCACGCCCAGCAATAAAGGATCTCTCTCTACTGATTTGTTTATTTGGTGCAGGGTCTCTCTACGCAGCTCATCCTCTAGTTATTCTCCTTTCCCAGCCCCCCCACCCTCAGCGCTAGGATTACAGGAAGGATCCCACAGGATGCGGTACCAGATGGAACCTGGGCCCTTGCAGTTGCCAGGCAGGTGCTCAGACTGCTAAGTTATCTCTTCAGCCCCACTTCTCTTTCACTCTGAGGAAAAAAAAATCTTGCAATGTTTCCTGCAATAGGAACCTAGAAAAAGGCAGGAGTAGCTTTGTTAATTTCAGGCAAAATTAAATTCAAGCCACCACTAATCAAAAGAAGTGAAGGAAATCTGTATATACTGGTGAAGGGAACAATCCAGAAGGAAGACATAACGGTTCCTGACATGTATTCACCAAACATGGCACATTCAACTTGATAAATCAAACACTCCGGCACACAAAACGTCAGATTAACACCAGCACAATTATAAAGGAGGACCTCAGTACAACACCACCCTATCACAAATACACAGATCAACTATATAAATCTAAAGTATACCAATAAAAACATCAGAGTTGAACCAAAACTTCAAATAAATGGATTTGGTAGATATCTACAGAGGGTTCCACCCAAGAACAAAATGCCTTTCTTCCCAGCAGCACATGGGACTTCCTCTAAAATAGACCACATGCCACCCCACAAAGCACGCTGGGATTGAACTCAGGCCCTTGCAAATGAAAATCAATCAAACGATCCCAAGCTTGTTATCAGATCATAACACAATGAAACTAGAAACCAATGAGGGGAAACCCTCAGAAACGATGTAAAAACACAGAAATTAAACAATACCCACTTGAATAATCAATATGACTCAGAGGAAATCAAGGAAAAATTTAGATAGTTCTTAGAATTTAGTGGTAATCTCAGTATAATATATCAGAATTTATAGGACACAACAAAACCTGACCTAAGAGAGACATTCACTCAGTGGGTTCTCACATCAGAAAAACAGAGCAAGCCCACATAATCTAATGATGTACCGTGTTAGTCACTTTCCTCTCAGTGCCAGGACAATATACTCAACACACAAAACTAAAGGAGAAAAGGCTTATTTAGCTCAATCTATAGAGGCTTGAGTCCATCATTGGCTGGCCCAAAGCATGGTGGCACAGCAGACAGATATTGCAGAGGGAAAGCAGCTCATGGTGGGCAGAAAGTAGCAAAGCAAGAAAGGGATGCCCACAGCTCTTTCTACTTACCCAGGCATTCACATCCCTCAATTCTAGCATTGCACCATGAGTTAACCCTAGCATCACACACTTTAGATCAACCACCTATGAAAAAAGCCCACCTATGACCACAGCTCAATGGCACAGTGCTTACCTGGCAAGTGCAAGGGCCTGAGTTCAATCCCAGACACAAAAATAAAGGAAAAAACAAAAAAGGCAGTGTGGCATGTGCCTGTAATCTTAGAACTCAGGAGGCTGAGTCAGGAGGATCACTACAAGTTTGAGGTCAGCCTAGGCTACAAAATGAGTTTAAGGCTAGCCTGAAGTACATAGTAAAACTCTCACTTAAAAGGCAAAAAACAAACAAGCAAAAAAACTTAAAAGCTGTTATGGCTTGAATGGAAATGTTGATAAAGAGATAGAAAAAAATAAACCAAATAGGACCTCTGGAGCTGAAGGAGATAATAGCTACATTGATTTATTGTGGGCAACCCTCTTGGGTCCCCTTCTGTCCCTGTCTTAGACAGAAGCTTTCTTTCTTCAAAAAATAAATTCTGCTGTTAACGAAAGAAAGAAAGAAAGAAAGAAAGAAAGAAAGAAAGAAAGAAAGAAAGAAAGAAAGAAAGAAAAGATTTATCATACTTGCAATGGAATTTACTAAAATGAAAGAGAAATTCAAATCCAGAATTCAAAAGTCAAATATAAGCCAATAAGAATGAGTAACACCACAAAACAGAAAGAAATACAATTAAACTGAACAGAACCTAAGAGACTAGGGTCACAAGCAAAGTAACCAATGTAAACATTGTATGCATCACAAAATGAGAAAACAAATGGACAAAATCATCACCTGAACTTCTCGAATGTCATGAAAGACGTGCATATAAACATACCAGAAGCCCAACTAATCCCAAAATGACCACCAAGGAGACACCTCCACAACCTGTTGAATGCCAAAAACAAAGAGAATTTGAAAGGCAGCAAGACAAAGGTAATTCATTTCTTACAAGTGATCTTCAGTGAGATTATAAGATTTTTCATAAGAAACTTTGGAGATAAGACAGTGGGCTGATATATTCAAAATACTAAAATGAAAAAAACAGCAACCAAGAATCTTCTATACAGCAAAACTGCCCTTTAAGTACATAGAAAAAATTAAGACCTTCACAGATAAAAGTTGAAAGAGTTAATTGCTACTAGGTCCTTCCTGCCAGCAAGGCTCAGGAGACTCCTGTAAAAATGAAAGAAGAAGACACTAGATTGTAACCAAATGCCACATAAATGGGAAGGTTAAGGTCACCACTGAAGTAAAGACATAATCAATTATAAAAGCTAGGAGTACAGTGGCAATGGCTTTATAATCCTGCTTCTCATTTACCATATGACTTAAGAGACCAAAATATTAAAAGCTTAATAGTCTAAAAGCTAAAATTACCACTAGGTGAGGTGGTGCATGCCTGTAATCCTAACACTTGAGGTGCTGAAGCAGAAGGATCACCATGAATTCAAGCCCACCCTGGGTATAAAGTGAGTTCAGCCCGAACTTCACAGCCAGATCTTGTCTCAGAAGAAAGAAAGAAAGAAAGAAAGAAAGAAAGAAAGAAAGAAAGAAAGAAAGAAAGAAAGAAAGAAAGAACCCACAGAAATTGAAAAGCCAAATATTATTGTAACATTAGTTTGTAACTACACATGCCAGTAGTCCTAAAACTCTGGAAGGCTGAGGCAGGAGCATCACAAGTTGGGGTCCACTCTGTGCAACTTAGTAATGTAGTAAGACCCTGTCTCAGCATGAAAATAAAAGAGGAGTCTCTAGGGCTAAGGGTGTAGGAAAGGCCTGAAGTTCAATCCTTAGTACTAGGGAAAGAGAAAGAAAATAAAAGGCATCTAAAGTCTAAGAAAAAAAGTAAAATTTTCTCTGCCTACAGATGATAGTAATACCTGGGCAGTCCCAATAATTGAGATCTTATCTTTATTCTAAAATTGAAATTTTGTTTATCATTGATTTGTTTTGCTTTACTCTTGAGTTTTTGAAGACTGCACTAAGATACAGTTCTTTTGATTACTGAACTTTCTTTGCTTCCTTAGAATTCATCTGAAGGTGAGATGTCGTGGGTTCCCTGCTATTCTTCCCCTAGTCTGGGCCTTATTAACACTCAGCATGGTTCAAGTCCATAATCTTAGTCATACCTGAAAGTTATGTCAGATAGCAGGAAAATCTTGCACCTGTGGATAATTTTCCAATTCCTCCCAAGCTTATGTGGGTCTGACCCTTAGGTCTCCACATGCTGGTCCTTACACCCATACTATTCTTCCCATCTTCAGCCATCATGGATCAAGTATCTTCTCAAAGAAACTTTGACTAAACCACTCCTTCTAAAGTAGATCTCCTTTATATTTTCAACCACAGAATCTCATTTACCTTCTAGTACTTAACATGTTTGCATATTTTGTCTTAGTTCTTTTTCTATCACTATAACAAAATACCAGGACACTGGGAAGCTTATAAAGCACAGAAGTTCATTTGGCTCACAGTTGTAGAGGCTCGGAGATCCGGGAGCACAGCAATAGTATCTGCTCACCCTCTGGAGAGGGTGTTGCTGAACTGGAGCACAGCAGAGAGAATTGTATAGTGGGATAAAACAGGCACAGTAGTTCCCATCTCTCATCCCTTCTCCTAAAGACTACCTAATCATGACTTCATCTAACCCTGACTGTCTCATCTCCAAGTATCATCACATGAATTTGGGGGTTAAGTTTTCAATACATGAGCTTTTGGGGGTCACATTCAAATCATGATACATTTGCTTTTCCTTTGCTGATTTCTTTATCATCTGTCTCTCACCATTACTCTGAAAGCTACAGGTGGACCAGAACTTTCTGTCTTGTTCATAGTTATGTCCTCAGTACCTAGCAAAGGGCCTAATCATAATAGCTTTTCATATATATTTGTTGAATGGATGAAGAAACTAAGAGAACATAGAAACACCAAGATAAATGGGGGAACTTTTTCGCACAGGAAGACTTGACTCTGCTCTGAGATGAACATCTAGAATGCCATCACCTGGCTAGTTGCTCACCATCAACCAGAGACAAACTCTCCTCCAATTGAATCAAAGCAATAGGCATGTTTGGCACATTGAGGACTCAGTGTCGGTTGAAAGTGTAATGAAGGAATTATGGCTTATGTGCTCATAAAGGAGTCTTTTCCAAGCTGGCTGGATCTAGGGTGCGTGGTACTGGAATTAAGGGTGTATGATAACTAGATTAGCCCATTGATTGGCTTAGCCTAGATCTGGGTGTTTAATGGAAAGGCCCTATTGGGAGTGGGTGGCACTGACCAATAGGCTTGTAGTCTGGATAGAATATAAAAGGAAAGATGGAAGGCATGCTTGCTGCTTCTTGCCTGCCCTGCCATGGACTGTTTCTCCTTTGTCATGCCAACCTGTCTTGGAGCCAGGTGACTATGGACTCAAACCTCCACAAACTGAACTTGAATAAACTTTCCTCCTTTAACTTGTGTCGTTGGGTACTCTGCCTCAGCAATGAGAAAAATAACTAAGACAAGGAGTTTGTTACAGAAAGTGCCAGTGGTGAGAGAAGATGCACAAAGTTCTTGGACCAGGGCCAAATGAAAGTTCTAAGCAGATCACAAGGAGCTGGTCATCAGGGAAACCAGTGGGCCCTGGTCAAGCCAGAAAGGACAAAGCAGAAATCATAGAGGCAGTGGTTTAGGCTTGAACGTTTCTAGACCTGGTAGTCACCAGGTGGACAATCAATGTCATTAAAGATCCAAAAGACACTAAACGCACACAAGTTCTTCACTTTCTCAGTGCTACTAGGTGACATAAACAATACACCAAGACATCCATTTGAGGAAAATAAGGGGGAAGCTTGGAGTGAAAACTGACAGATACTTAAATCCTTGAATTGGGCTAAATTTGTTTTGTTCTTCACCTACCTTGCAGGAACTTGAAGAAATAATACTGCCTCAGTTTTGGTGTTGGGTGGGGGGGTGGTGGTGGTGTTGTGATTTGGGTGTTTTTTGTTGTTTTTGTTTTTGTTTTGTTGAGACATGGTGTCACTATTCAGTTCTGCCTGGCCTTGAGATCATTTTGTTGCCAAGACTGACCTCTACAAGCAGCAATTCTCCTGCCTCAGCCTCCCAAGTGCTGGGTTAACACCCGTGCACTACCATGCCCAGCTTCCCATTTTTAGTGAGCTAATGAATCTGCATTTTCTTGATGGTTTCAAATGATAGGGTAAGCAACATTGCAAAAGGTTTTGCCAGCAAGGGAGTGGGAACCCATGGTAGATTATGGTTTGGGAAACCAAGTCATAAACCATGGGTCTGCATGACTCATTAGATGATCACCTATTGCCACCTTATTTCTGATCTTAGAATGACTGACTTACACACTACTGAAGCTGGGAGACACTCCAATGTTCGTAGGTTCCATCCTTTCTCATTTTAGATATAATGAAATAGAACTTATTACTTCTTCATCCCAGTTTGGTTAATTGATTTAAATTATTCCCTTATTGCCAATACAACTCGCATCAGATTCTCAATAAACAGAGTAGGCAGCTGCTGGCTCAATGTAAATTCAGAGCTAAGAAAGCTCTCCCTTCCAGGACTACCTCACTCCGCCAGGATGCCCAAAATAATCACATTACTCATGCCTTTGAAAACTCTTGTTAAAATGCAAATGTCATCTTGGAAGGACAACATGAAGCTATCAATGGCTATTAATAACTTCAAATGTCATTAGAAAGACCAAGATTATAGAAGGATGGACAAGTTAGCCCCAAAAGTTAGAAACTAGAGAAACCACAAACAGTACTTTGGCAATCAGTAAATGGGAAGGGCCTTAGAAAACTTGAATGAGGTAATAGTAAAAAGCAAAACAAACAAAACCACAGCAAAAGCCACCCAGACCTAACACACACATAAAGATGAAAAATAATAAGAGCCATGGCATTTAAGTACATTGTCTCTGCTTTCTAGTGTTCCAGGTACTTCGTATGTATTACCTCCCTTTCTATTTCTTCATCTATGAGACAAGGATTATTCCTCATCTTCACATGAAGAAACCAACACAGAGAAACATGAACTAATTGGTCCAACGTCACAGAGCAACCAAGGGCTAAAGCTGGAATTTGGAAAAAGCTGTCCGGTTGGGATCTCTGTTAAATCCTCACACCACCAGACAGCTTTGTTGGATTGCTGCTTTCTTTTGTTTTCCTTTGCCTTGCTTTATTTTGTTGTGCTTTATTTTTTTGAGATGGGACCTTGCTCTATAGTTGAGGCTGGCCTTGAGCAGCCCTGGTTGGCCTCAAACTCACTGTGATATTCCTGCCTCAGCCTCCCGAATGTTGCTTTTACAGGCATACAGTAACTTTGTATGCCTATAATACACCCAGTTGATAGTTGCTTTGGTTGATATGGTGCTGATTTTACAAGAAGAGACTGAGTCACAGGAAGATCAATTACTTTTTCTAAACACTCCTCCCCATCATTGTCAATGTTGGTCCTGAGGTGTGCATTTGCATAAACTGATTCTACAACCATTATTCATATTTTCCACGTGCTCCAACCACACTGCTGTATTCCAGGCATCTTAACCTGCTTCCTTTTGCTGATCTTTGTGCTACCCTAACTCTTCTATCACACACAGGCAAAAGTGTTTTCTCCCCGCTGACTCCTGTCCTTGCAGGATGTGGGTGCTGACACGAGCCTCACCCCACTCTAGGCACAGTGCATGCAGAATCAGCCACTGGTATTCCTGACTACATGAGAGAAGACACAGTTAAACATTTCTGTGAGGGGACGGAAGGTCACACACAGTACAAGTCAAAGTTAACCTGGGGACACAGGCACAGCACGTGGAGCCATGAGGTGATGATGTTCTTAATTTATGAGGAGCTCAGCCACCATTGACACTGGCCTGAGCACTTGCCACTCCAGTCCCACGCCACACCACAGCCCATCCCCTGTCTGGTCTGACCCGCACTTCTGCCAGGTAAGGATCCCTGGAACTTGCTTCCATCCCCCTGCACCAGCCCACCTGAACTATAGTCCCGAATCTATCCACCAAACCCTCTGGCCTTGTGCCAGCCCGGTAAGGACCCTCAGCCTGCGTCCATCCTCGGACTCAACTACAGAACTCCAACTCCACCCACAGTCCAGACCCACAAGGCCTCACAGCAGCCAGTGGACTGAGCTGCAACTCACAGCCAGGCACCACTGGAGGGGAACAAGCTGGGTGGCTCCAGAACAAACTCCCATAGGTGCTAACAGCATAACTTCACCAAAGCACAGAGCTCACTGCCATACAAAATGATAACAACAAGGAGTAAGATGCAGTCACAGGGCCCAAGCCCACCCAAATTAAACACAGGAGATGATACCATGGAAGAAAACAAGAATCATGCAGCCAAAAACTCTGAAATTGAGAAGGACTGAAAACTACAGAAAATTATAGAGCAACTCAGATCAGAGATAACATCTGAAATAAAAAAAATCTGTGAATTAATAGAATCTGAGGTGGGAAAACAATTGCAGAAATGTATGGAAAAAATCAGAACAGAAATAACCCTTGAAGAAAAAAAACACATGTCTAAATTAATGGCATCTCAAATTGGGGAACAAACAAAGAAAAGTAAAGAGGAGAGCAGAGCAGAAATAATCTCTGAACTAAAGAGAGAAAGAATAACTATAATGAAAGACTTAAGCAATATTAAAGAAGACATCGATAAAAAATTAGAGGAGAATAGAAAAATGATGGATTCCATGACTGAGCAATATAACAAAGAAATAGATCGCCTGAAACAGTATCAAAGAGATATACAAGAAAATAAAATCTCAATCACAAGCTGGCAAAACCATATGAACGAAAGTGAAGATAGAATCTCAGATCTTGAAGACACACTTGCAGCTAGTGAAAAGGCAAGAAAGGGTCGCTTAAAAACAACCAGGATGCAGGAAAAAATAATTCAACACCTGCAAGATGATGCAAGAATGAACAACGTGAGATTAATAGGAATCAATGAGAAAGAAGGAGTCAATACAAATGATATAAAAAGAATATGGGCAGAAGTAATAGCAGAAAACTTCCCAAAGATGAGAAAACAATCGGATATTCAGGTAACTGAAGCATACAGAACGCCAAATAACATCAACCCGACTAAAAACACATCAAGACATATAATAATCAAGATTCCAGAAATCCAGCAGAAGAATAACATACTAAAAGCTGCTAGAGAAAAGAAACAGATCACATTTAAAGGAAAACCCATCAGAATAATGGCAGATTTCTCTTCACAAACCATGAAATCAAGAAGAGCATGGAGCAGAGTGCTTCAAGTGCTCCATGAAAACAAATTTCAGCCCAGACTGCTATACCCAGCAAAACTCTCTTTCAAGTATGAGGGAGAAGTGAAATACTTTCATGACAAAGAACAACTAAAGAATTTCATGACGTCAAAGCCAACATCACACAGTATACTAACAAATATCTTAGAGAGAGACCAAAACAACCTGAACTCAACAAATGCGAACAGAAAGATCCCACCAAACAGGACAACCAATTAAACATAGAAGAAAAAGTTGTAAACAGTAGTAAATAAAAGTCATGTCAATAATAACACAATACATTACAATTATAAGCATCAATGTCAGTGGACTCAATTCTCCAATTAAAAGAAGTAGACTAGCAGAATGGATAAGGAAACAAAACCCAACAATACACTGTATACAAGAAACACATTTAACTCATAAAGAAGCTCATAGGCTAAAAGTGAAAGGATGGAAAACAATACTACATGCTCCAGCGCCTCAAAAAAAAGCAGGGGTAGCAATCCTGTTTGCAGACAGTCTAAACTTCTAACCAAGATTGATCAAACGCAACAAAGAAGGCCACTACATACTGGTCAAGGGAAACATTCAGGATGAAGAGGTAACACTCATAAATATGTATGCACCCAACACGGGAGCAGCAACTTATATAAGACAAACCTTAATGGACATGAAAAATTTAATATCCAATGCTACAATCTTAACAGGAGACCTTAACACCCCCCTATCTGAAAAGGATAGATCAAGCAGGCAAAAAATTAGCAAATAAGTAGCAGAACTGAAATAGAATTTGGAACAACTGGACTTAGTGGACATACACAGAGTGTTCCACCCAACCTCTTCACAATACACATTCTCTTCAGCTGCACATGGGACATTTCCTAAAATAGACCACATATTAGTTCACAGGTCATGTTTAAGTATATGCAAGAAAACAGAAATTATCCCATGCATATTATCTGACCACAGTGCAATGAAATTGGAAATAAATGGCCAAAGAAACCATAAGAGCTCCAGAAATACATGGAAATTAAACAACACCCTTCTCAGCAACCAGTGGGTTACAGATGAAATTAAACA
>PVKN010029529.1:0-12973 GCA_004027915.1 Capromys pilorides
CCCTAATACCTCAGACACAGTCAACTACCAAGTTAATTCTTTAGCTGTCAGTTTTCAGCATACTGACTTTAACATAAGTGCAATATTTATATGTTTTGGAGCTACAGACTAAAAACACACTACCTCACAGTCATGTGTTTGTACCATGAAGGAGTGTACTTTGTAGTGTTTTGCTAGTAACCCTGCATGTCCCAGCAGCGCTGTGCCTAGTGAGAACTGCAAGCCATGTTCAAGTTCACTGCCGCTGGAAACCCGGCAAGCAGGCTGGGCAGTAAACTTCTGCCACAGTGCAAGTGTGCTGGAGCAGTGAGCAGACGGTAGCTTTGAACAAGTGGCATGGGAACGGTGTGGAAATCTTGAGTGTGCACACAACACAATGGCAGTTTCCCGTAGAGCATCGCGCAGGCATGAGTTATCAGCTGCATTTTTCATACATTTGCATGTTGTTAAAGGCCTTTTCCTGAGAGGGAGCAGAAGGTGGAGAGTCACTTTCGGGCCCTCCCCCTTTCTTCCTATGACATTGTCTGCCAGTGGTGCTGCGGAAGCAACTCCCTTGGGTCTGTGAACAGCTGGCCGCGGGCCCTCTGGGGCCTATAATAAAGTGTCATGCAGCTCCGCTGTCAAGGACTGTGAGGAGGGAAAAAAGGTCGCTTAAGGACTGTGGAAAACATTCCCATTTCCTCAGCATCCTGGGGCCTAGTCCTTTGCTGTGTTCTTTAATAGAGTCTGGAAGTTTTGGTGCTGAAATGCTTTTAAGGGTTAGTTTTTGATTCTTTAAATAATATTTTAAAAGCAGATCATTCTCGGTTCCCTGAATTTCTAGCACAGAGTACAGGAACTATTTCTGTTACTGTTATCAACTTCAGACTAGAAATTGATGAATATTTATACTTTTAATTAATCTTTTAAAATGAATGACCAAAGGAAGTTGGGCAGCCTATGTCTTTTTATAAGGTATGTGCATTCTTTTTCTTTAGGGAAACCTTTCTAGGGCTAACTCTATCATAAAAATTAACAGGAAGTGGAAACTCATCTATTACACAAAAGTGGAATCTTTTGTGTTCACTTCCTCGGGCTAGCCTTGTCTACATTCACTTCTTCGGGTTAGCCTTGTCTGTCTGATAGTTTCATAGTGAGGATTAATTTAGGTATCTTATGTCTTTTATAGGTAGAACTGATTTTAGTTATGGTGTGAATCTGACAAAATGGGGACAAAAATCAGTCTCAAGGCCAACTAAATTACAGTTTTGGATAGATTATATGTGGGAAACTTTAAGGGCAAGAGTTGCCCAATGAAATAAAACAAAACATGGTGCCTACGAGGAAAATAAAATGCCTAGTATCCTTTCAGCGCTGTCACAAAATTTTCAATCCTATCTGTAGCTAGTACTTGGGGCTTCAAGGTTTCCATGCTTCGTCCTGCTCGGGGCCTTGCTGTTCCTCTGGTCGCCAGTCTGTGGTATGGCTGGAGTGACCCCTGCCAAAGCCTGCTGAAGAGGCGGTGGTTACTGATGGTGCTTGTTCAACAAGAGGTCAGGGGCTTGCTGGGGTTATGAGTGTGAAGCAAGGCTGGGTTTTATGGTTTGCTCTAAGATAATGTCCGAACATGGCAAAACATCACAAAACAATTGCAGGCAGTGGATCAACCAGCTGAAGACTGTAGTCTGTGACTGCCAGAGCCAAAGAAGCAGCTTCACAGGATCTCTGCCGCCTTCCAGAATTGAGAAACATAGTTCCTGCTGCACAGCTCCTCCCCCGCCCTCTGGCTTGGTCATCCTCTGTACTCTTGACATGTAAGATCCCCTGGCAGAGACAGTTCTGAAATGATTGAGCAGCTTAGGGCTTTAGGCTTCTGAACCTCTGAAGGGGGAATGATTCTGTAAAATCAGCACTAGGACTAACAATTGTACTCAAACAGAGGTATATTTTCACTGCTTTTATTATACTTATATCCTTAGATGATTATTTATTTGAACTAATTGGTTTGCAATTCTCCTACCAGTACACTTTCCATCCAGGAAGGTTTTATTAATGTTTTATGACTGTTATAAAATTTAGAATGCTGACCAGCCACTAGAACCTTCAATCACATGACAAGACTGGCTGGTCACCTGGAGATAGAGCCATTAGGAAAGCTTGAAATCTTCCCAGTAGCTTGTTGGGAAGTTGCTATTTATTGTGGTCCTCAGATTGGTTTTTCTGTCTTGTTCCTACTGTGTCCACATGGAGAGGTTTCCCACCAGCTCAGCAGCATACCCAGCTGTACAGGTGAGATGGCTTACTCCACAGGAAAAGCTAAGGCCAGAAGATATTTTTCCCAGGCTCTAAATCTGACTTCAGTCTTCCTCTATGATTAAAATTTCTATAGACTGTGTTAATTTCCAGAATCTTGACTATTTCTTCCTTTTGATTGTCTATACTCTTGTTTATTATTTGTTTAGAGATTCTGTAAGTAAAGAAAATGTATAATGAGGGGAAAAAACATTATATGTATATTTGTGTAGCAGTTCTTTTTTTTTCTTTTTAACTTTATTTATTTATGTTATGGCTGGTTCAGTCTGCCCTGGGGTGGGGCTGGTGCAGCATGTGGTGCCGGGGATTGAACTGTGGTCCCTGTGGTTGCTTAAGTTTGCCTAAGCAGGCGCTTTAGACTGCTGAGCTATCTCGCTGGCCCCTGTGTAATAGTTCTTGCTGGTGAGGTTAAGATCCATTTCTTGGAACCATAGCCCCTAAATTTCATGTAAAGCAGTGTAAGGCCCAGGTATACTTTAGTCATCAAATTTCCACCACACATCAAAAAGAAAACTAAATAGAAAACCCCAACCTCCAAAAGCCCAAATGAGAGCTATTTTTATTTATAGGGATAAATACTACAATGGCCATCAGGCTTTCGACAACATGGGATTAATTATCCTAGCAAAAATAACAACACCCCTAATCTATTTTCATAGTTCTGTGTCTCTGATGGAACCAATTTACAAATAAAGCCTGCTATTTTACTCTGCAGTTCTCAGCTCCACCAACATCCTACAGAGATTAGACTGGGGTATCATTTTGGGAAAATACACCCACAGTTCTTGGAGTGGAAGGTTTTCACAGCAGTAGAAATGTTTTCTTGGTCCAAAGGTGATGCTGATTTGACTTTAAACTAATTTGAAATAGATCAGGTGAAAACCATTCTCTGCTTATGTCATCATGGTAGAGTTAATGTCATCCAGGAGCCCACTGTGAGCACCTCAGCAGCTCTGTGTTGGAATTCAAGTGGGGCTGCAGGGCTCCCTTCCTCCTGCTAAAACACCAGGCCACCCTCACTGAAGCCAAGGTGCAGTTAGTCTTTAACTTGTTTACCTAGTGGAAGCATTCTCTTTTATCTGTTGCTCTGCAAACACAAAGTGATGGCCTTCGATTGTTGAGTAGATTATACTTCTGATGGGAATTGTTTGAAATGTGTCCCATTCCATGGTTTTGCTTTTGTAGAACAGTGGCTTAGTCTGACTAAAGATTGTAGGGGAAGCCTGTGTAAAGTGGGATAGAGGTGGCCAAGCTAGACTATGGCCAGAGGGAAGATGGCCTTGAATGCCAGACCTGGCAATTTAGAACTGTTTTAGTAGGAGATGGGGAGTGAGATAAAGTTTATGAAAATGGTAGTCTCCATATTGAGCCTTAATTCAAGAGAAATCATTTCATAGGGAGGTTTTCAGTAAAACAGTATAGGAATGACTCTTACAGGCATTGTAATTTTCTTTTTGGTGTGAGGGGTAAAAATTTGATGACTAACGTGTATCTGGGCCTTATACTGCTTTACATGAAATTTAAAGGCTATGGTCCCAAGAAACAGATCATAATCTCACAAGCAAGAGCTGTTACATACATACACACCATCCAGGTAATGAATAAAACCTTTTTGTTAGACTAAGGAGGAAACACCCTATGAAACCTAACAAGCATCAGAAAGACTAACATGATGATGGGGAATATGATACATCTGGGCCACTCTGGACCACCTTCATTACAGACTCAGGATGGAAGAGATTTGGGATAATAGGTTTTATAATTAATTAATTGATTAATTAATTAATTTTTGCAGTACCAGGGATTGAACTCAGGACCCTGCACTTGCCAGGCAAGCACTTACTCTACTGAGCCGTCTCCCCAGCCCCTTGGAATAATAGGTCTTTAACAATTAAAAAATTTAATTGACACAATAATTGCATAAATTTATGGTGATACACACACACGCACACACACACACACACCACGCATATATAAGTGGATATATATATATATGTCGAGCCCCTTGGCATATCAGCTACCTCAAATTTTTATACTTTTGTTGTGGGAAGAACTTTCAGTATTTTCTTTTAGCTATTTTGAAGTAGCTGATAAACACTTAACCACCCTCTTTAGCTATGGATCACAAGAACTTACACCCTTTTACTATACTTTTTATGTATGAATTAAAAAAAGCTGTAGTTTGAAAATCTCTCTAGGTGATTTTAATTTGTAGGTAGAGTTGAGAAATTCAGGGAAATGAATAACATGTGACATTCATGTATATGTCAACTGAGAATTGGGTAAATAATGTTTTCCAATATGCCCCTAACATGTTGGTCTTTGTGGTTAAAATGTGTTCTTGCTTCTTTGAAGTTACAGAGCTCTAAGGTGACAAAGAGGAAAACAGAGGTGAGAATTGGAATGTTTATGGAGTGAAGTAACATCTACTAGAGAGAAACACATTACTGTTTAGTCAAAATGACAGAAAATGGAACAGTGACCACAGACAAGGGCAGCAGAAATTTTGTATGCAACTGACTATGCTTGGGAATTTATTTAGTCTTTCCTTCCATGGTTTACTCAAATTCTCTCAAAACATAAATCTATAAAAACAGGAATATGGGGTACAATTGAAACATACAATGAATATTTAAAGTTTTTTAAAAAATACAGTAAAAGACACATTGTCTTTAATCCCCCTCAAATACTAATTCCCACTTTGAACACACTTATCCTATTCTTTCCATACCTTGAAGCAATTATGGAAGACCTTTTTTTGGTGAATGGTTTTAGTGGCACTGACATGGCTGTCTCAGTGTCTTGAATCAGTTCTAAATGTTTACTGTACTTGGACACTTGGACTTTGGGAAAATCCAGTTTCTTGGTGGCAGAGCCAGTGGATAAAGGTGGATGAGGATGCACCAGGATGTTTTTACACAGCTGCATTTCTGTTGGATAGTACTTGGCAGGAGCATTCATTCACCATTTCTTGATCACTCTGATAAAGACACTCATGAAAGAGGACTTCCAGAATTGCTTTAGAAAGTGGCAAGAAGTAGCATTGGTGTGTTCTAAGTGAGGGAGATTAATGGCAGTGAGTTTTTTACTGTAATAAGTAGTTAAACATTTAAATATTTACTGTATGTTTTGATCATACCTCATACTTTTTTGGTAAAAAGTACTCTGAAGTCCCCTGGAGTAAAAGAATTATACTTGGTACAGTAAAATCTGAGTTCTGATTATTCCACTATTTATTAGGGAAGGGGAGAAAGTAACTGACTTATATCAGCAACTCCCACATGATGAGACATTGTGTACATTATTAACTTGTAAGACAGTCTTGTGGTATAGAACTTACCTCCCAGTTTTACAGCCTATATTTCCTCTTGCTCCAAATCTGTCTCCCCATGAGTAAGAAACAGAAGAGATCTTCTAGAGTGCTTTGTCCTAAGGAGAAAATAGAGGAGAAATACTGTCTTTATTGGATAGTGTGGTGATAATCCAGGTGAATAGCCCACTAGGTGACAAAGGAGGTGCACAGAAGGCAGCCCTTCCCTTATCATAACCAAAGGGTAGGGCAGAGTTAGGCTGAATAGATGTGAATTCGCAGTATTCTGCTCAGATAGGCTTTTGTTTTGCTTTGTCTTTTTTAGGTGAAATCTCATTCATTGTCGAGGTTCTGAGCTCAAAATTCTGATCCAACTGCTTTAGGCTCCCATGTCTCTGGGACCACAAGCCTGTGCCATAGAACCTGATTTTACATTGACAGTTTAGTCCAGCTTCGCTGACCTTTGTTCCACCACTCCTCCAAAAATGCCTTTGTCAAAGTCATCAAGGGTATTGATATTGCTAAATCTGGAAGCTGTTTTTTTACTCCAGACTCGTTTGACCTAAAGGAGTATTCAACTCTGACTTCCTTGAGTCGCTTCCTTCCAGGACATTGCACTCTCCTGACACCCCTCTTACTCGTGTTCCTTACCTTTTCTCTTTCTTACCTGGTTCTTCTTGTCTCCATGAATTGTGGCTGTTGAGCTGCCCAAGATTTATTTCTTCTTTTCTCTTCTTGGTAGGTTTTCAGAGGCACAGTATAATTCAGCAATTCATGCTAGGGTCAGAACCTATCACTTCCTACATTGATTCCTTTGTCACTAACCTGAAAATCTGTCTCTTCTGTCTGCACCTTCCCATGGATATCTGAAAGGCGACTCTAACACCAATATCACCCAACACCTGCCAAACCATGTCTTCCTGAGCTGCTACCCAGACAATTTAGTCTTTTTAAAAAAATACCATCTGCACTGATTCTTTTTTTAAAACAGTCTACATTGAATACTAGGAATCCTACTTTTTTCTTTAAAAGACTTTGACTACTTCTGCCACCTTTTTCCACTATTGTTATCTTGATCTTGTACCTTCCAAGCTGGTCTCTCTGTTTCTTTTCTTGTGTTCATGTAGCTACAGGTTAATCCAGTAGTTTGAGTGCCTCTTTGTAAACATATTACACATTTTCACTTTGCTCAAAATTCAAAATACAGTTGTGCCTTGGTGTTCGCAAGGGATTTGTCCTGGACTACCCACAGAAAGCAAAATTGCAGATGCACAAATCTCAGGTAAAAAGGTGAGGCATTTGTGTATAACCTATGCACATCTTCCCATATACTTTAAACCATCCCTAAATGATTTTTGACACCTAATACAATGAAAACACAATGTAAATAGTTGTAATATGCTTAATAGGCAATTTTTAAAATGTCTTTTAAATCTGTGGCTGAATCTATGGATGCAGAACTCTCAGTTATGTAATATTGGCTATAGTTATTTTTACCAGTAAAGGCCAAAGCTCTCCTAATAGCATGTGAGATGAGATGATTGGCACCCTTCCTCCTTATTTTCTTTTCCATCTTTTTCCTGCCACTTTTTCACTTGCCTTTGTCTAAAAACAGTCTTTCCTTTGCTAATGCCCGACATAGCAAAGTGCAATGCCTGGCCCTGCTTTGGGCCTTTGCATTGTTACCCCTTTTGCTTGTACTGCCCTCTTTTAGATGTCTTCTTGGCTAATTCACTTAGGCCTTTGCTGAGGATGTTGCCTCTTCTGAGGCCTTTGTTGACCACCCAATTTACCTTCCAACCATTCTACCTTCAGCTCAACATTCTCTTTTCTGCTTTAATTTCTTTAACATGCCTTCTGACTTACTATTTATCATAATCATTTTGTTTATGTTCCCCCTTACTAGAAAGTAAGCTGTTTGGGGATGGAAGGAGACCCCTAGCTCTTTGCTCTACCCCTAGACCAATTCTTATCATGTAGTAGGTGTTTAATAATAGATTGAATCATTTATGCAACTTGTACTGAATATCATGTTATGATAAAGATGTATTTTAGTGAGAAATATCATGATAACACTCATTTGAGAAAGAGATTGGAGGTCTAGTAGACTTATAATTTAGAGTCAGGTCCATAAATTTTAAGTGTTCAATGGGTAGATCATATTGGTAATAGAATGTATTTTAAAAGATGACAAACATGGTAAGAGTGACAAAAATAGCCTATAGGACTAAGAAATAACTAAACATTGAAAAAGAAAATACAGAAAAATGGAATCAGCTAGGAGACTGCATTGATAAAGAGACTATAAATCCAGTGGTTACTCAATAGTACAGTACTTTCTATAGTGCTGAGAGATTCGAGAAGTGGAAAAGATAATTGTTCAAGTTTAATGGAACTTTCAATCTCAGAAAGTGAGCAGATTATTTTCTGTGTATCTGAGCAAAGCAGTAAGACAACAGTGATCAGTGGAAAGTATTCTTGATGTGGGAAAGGAAGCAAGCTGCTTTGGGAAATATGTATTTTGTAGAAATTAATATTCTAAAGCCATCTGAGGATTCCCAAAGGCGTCTGATGCATTTTCCAAAGTTCTTTGTTGTGATGGGATGTGGACGATTCTTTTAAAGTGCCAATTTGTGAACATAAGGATGTGCATACCAAAGGGAATTTGAAATACAAGAAATGTGTGCAAAGCTTGCTCTATTCTCTGTCCTTAATAGTTTTGTTTTCAACTCATCCCTTTTGTCTAAAGTTATAAATAAATTTCTCTGTTGTAAAAGACTCAGAGGCCTTCATTGTCAGATTTCCAGCTGCTCTAATTTCTGTAATAGTAATTGATTCCAACGGTAATGTTCATTAAACTCATCATATGTATAGCAATAAATATGCAAGTCATTATATATATGAATATATATGCACATACTTTCTCAATTATGAAGCTATACTTATAATTAACTTTATGCATTTAGAACTGGTTGAAGATTGGACTAAAAAGTAATTAACTCCAAAACTTGCTTTGATATGCTCTGATTAAAGTTTTCTTTCTCTTTTTGTCCTTTCTCTTTTTCTCTTCTTCTTTCCCCTCTCTCCCAATTTCCCTCACCCCTTCCCCAGAATATGGTCTTGCTATATAATCCAGACTGGTCTTAAACTCATGGTGAGCCTGGGCTGGCCTCAAAGTCCTGGCAATCCTACTGTCTCAGTCTCTTGAGTGTGGAATTACAAATGTGTGGCACCTTGCCTGGCCAGTAAACAGTTTTCTTAAGATATAAGTATAGGCACCCGTGTTCCAAAGCTCCTCTCTCAGTAGTGTTTTGGTGACACTGCTTTGGATTTGTAGTAGATATCTAACTAGTGGTCAACTTATTTCACCCAGCTGAATTAAGCTAGAATGGTGCTGGGTGTGGGAGGCCCACCTGAGGGTTGTTGCCAGCGGCGTAAAACAGAACAGGAGGAGCTGCCAGAATGCTGTTAGGGATGCTGTTTGGAGAAGCTGTTGGAGCTGCTGGAAGCTGCTAGTTCTCTTGGGCTGTTCTGCTGGAGGACCTTGTCATGCTGGCTTTCCTGATGAACTTTGGTCCTTCTGTTGAACATTGCTTCCTGGCTCTGCTCAGCTTCATGAAGAAGCTTGCGCACTGGCTTTCTTCATTGCTGGAGGAGCTCAGGACCTCACTGTTGCTGAGAATGGCTATGGCACTTTTGGGTGAGCTCTGGTGCTTACCTTGCATTGCTTTCTAGCTCCAGTTCGGATCTCTCAGCTTGCTAGCACAGATCCTTCATCTCTTTGGCATAGACTTCCTAGCTTCCACTACTGACCTTTGGGCCTTTCCAGCACAGATCTGTGAAGCAAGCCTGCATGAGACTTTGTTGTGGACTCTAGGGCTCCAGTTGAACTAGTGGGAGGCATTGTTATGAGCTCTAGGTTTTCAGCTGGACTCATGCTGGATATTTGGATCCAGGCCCTTAGCTGGAGTCTTTGTATGGATAGATTTTGTGCATGTGTATATGGTTCTTGGGTGATTCCTTATAAACTAATACTATAAACATGTCCTATAGTATATGGTTTGCCTTGCAAAAACCCCAAACCATGAGACGATTTAACTGAAAAAGTGTCATTTTTGATCAGTATCTTGATTAAAAAGAGACAGCATGATTGCTAGATTAAAAAAAAAAAGAAAATATGTAGAGTTTTTGGTAGGGGGCAGTGCTAGAGTTCAAACCCACATCGTTCTGAATACTAGACAAATGCTCTACCACTCAGCTATTGGCCCAGAGTTTGTACAGTTTTAAAAATCATTCCCCAAAAGGGAATATTTATGAACATTTTCATGTTCTAAAACTACATTTTAATAGGTATTGTATTACATAACATAACCTGAGTTCAATTAACTAAAATCCTACCTAGAAGTATCCTAGTTTATTCAGTTTTGGAGTTAATTTTCCCACAAAAGGGATAACAAGAAGATAAGGGAAAAGGAGTTGACATTTTTATTGTTTTTGGTAGATTACAATAGATAGATTTGGCCAAGTAAATGTGTGAGAAAATTTTCCTTTTATTTATCATGCAAATTCTGAGAATTTTCTTGGATGGAACTGATTGTACAGAACTAATACTGGGAAGTTACTTAATTTTACTGCAGTGAAGAGTTGTAGCAGGCTGCTCTCCTAGCTTACAGATGATAGTGATGCCGTTTTAAAGTCAGATTTCAAATCCATTGGTTACTTTGGTCTTTTTCAGTTTCACTATTTGCTCGCAGAAGGATATTCAGTGCCTTTCATATGTTGAATATTCAATTAATTATAAGACTAGGAAGAAAATGGACAATCTTTGTCTTCATATCTAGTCTTGCCTGCATCCTGACAGCTGAGACTCTGAGTTCATTCTTGTTAATTTTTTTCCCTTCATCTCTGTCTAAAGAACCCTGGAATGGATTCTGACTTTATTTTTCATCTGCTTGAGCCTTCTTGCACTGCCAAGAAGGTAGTTTTCCCAATGAATACTTAACTTTACTTCATCCCTCCCTGTTTTAAAACCATGAGATGGCTTACTATGACCTATTGAAAACCAGTGCAAACTAACAACCATCTCACAGCAAGGCTGCCCAGTGTTAGAAGATACTATGAACAGAGAAACCAGGGAATCTATTTGATGGTACTTCTGCATAGTCTTTATACTTCTGTTTGTGTTTTGCGTATTATGTGTCTATTCAAGAATCTGCAGTTATGCAGAGGCTGGAGGTTCTATCCCTGGTCTGCTGTGCCCAACCCCCCCACCCCCCCACCGAGG
The DNA here is from genome assembly GCA_004027915.1 of Capromys pilorides. Classification (NCBI taxonomy): domain Eukaryota; kingdom Metazoa; phylum Chordata; class Mammalia; order Rodentia; family Capromyidae; genus Capromys; species Capromys pilorides. Next base: position 10,887 of record PVKN010029529.1, read on the forward strand.
GCAACTGAACCTGGGTGTGGTTGTACACGTGTGCCTGTAATCCCAGCACTTGGGAGGCTGAAAATAGGAGCATCACTATGAGTCTGATCTACATAATAAGACCTCATAGTCTCTGTACTAAATACATAAAAAAGGAATCTGTAGCTTTCTCGCATATTTTTTCCCTGTAGTTAATTCTTAATGCAATGCCAGTTCTTTAGGTAACTCAAGAATGAATGAGTGAACACATATTTTAAAGGCGAAACAAATGAATATTATCTTTTGTATCTCCTGCATTTTCTAGTTTATAGCAATCTCTTTATAAATTAAATATTTCAAAAAAGTGAGAGCAACAGAATTTGGTAAACAGCTAAACAGATATTATTATGAATACGTGGTATAGAATGGAACCAGTACCTAGAAATTGTGTTTTAGCATGCACTTATATCCTTTCAGTCTTATCTTATTTATCCTGTATACTTAGTATTTATTAGGAATTTAGTAACTCATTTTTGATTAAACAGGTACATGAATTTTTCTTATATTTTAGGCTATTGATTACTCTTCATTGTAGCAATTGATCTTCAAAGTTGTCTTCATCATGAACCAACACTCCAAGTAGACATTCCTTGTGTAGACACCCTTTGTTTGATTCAGGGCTGGTTTTAGTTGTGGTCTTCAGTGGCTCTCAAGGCTGGTTCATAAGAAGTCTTAAAGCTTCCATGTAGGACTTATGAGAGATTTTCTTTTGGAATGCTGCCTGTGGAATGCTGCTTTGTACACGATATAGCTTTTCTAATACTGTTATACTGGGAGAAAGCATAAGCCATGTGGGGAGGCCCAAAGGTAGTAATTAGCATTGGGAGCCAGGAAAAGGCCAAGTTGCCACCCAAATTGCCATACATGGGAGGGCTAAGATAAAGCCATCTTAGAAAGGGAACTTCCAGCCACACAAAACAGAGGCAAAGCTGAACTCTTCATATTCCTAACTCACAAAATCATGAGCAAAATAATGGCTGTTTTAATTACTAAATTTTGGCATAGGATTTTTTTTTTTCAGCATTGAAATTGATTGAATGCTTGCCCCGCCCTGAATTTGTATATTGAAATCTGAACTCCCAGTGTGTTGCTTATGAGAGTCAAGGACCTTTGGGAAGTAATTAGATAATGACTGGGACTGGTGCCACTGTAATAAGGACCCCAGAAAGCTGCCTCACCCTTTCCCCACTACATGGGGGTGCAACCAGAAATGAGCAGCGTGCATCCCAGAATAGGGCTATCACCAATGTCCCACCATGCTGGCACCCTGTTCTTGGACCCTTCCAGAACTGTGAGAAAACAGTGTCGGTTTTTAATCCACTCAATGTATGATAATTAAGACATGTAGCGATAGATAACTGAAACATAGCAGATAGAAACATGTGTAAGTCATCCATAAATTTCACAAATTGAGCAAACTTATATAACTAGCACATGGATCAGGCATCAGAATTTTGCTGTGCTCAGAAGATATCCTCATGAGAGTAAGGACCTTTTCGATATCCAGTATAAGCTTACCTACTTACACTTTAGTGCTGAAGATTGAATCCAGCTTGTGAGGACAAGCATTCTACTACTGATGCTCTAGCATTCTGTATTCTATTTCACTTAATGTTTGTGAGATCTGTCATTGAGTGTAGCTAGAGTTCAAGCATGCTTATTGCTATGTAGCATATTAGATGAATTTCCCTGATTTCATTCCCTTGACTTTTGATGGCTATTTGAACATTTCTATTTGTTGACCATTTTGAATATCCCATTAACATTCTTATGGATGGTTTTTAATAAACATTTATATTCCTTTTTTGTGGGATGATCTTTTGAATTGTTTTATGACTATTTTGTATTCAAGCTTTAAGCCAGTCTAGATTATAATAGTTGTATACATGGACTATAATCAGTATGCCTTGCTAGCAGATTTCATAGCTTAGAGCAGTTATTTAAGAAATATATGCGATCCTTTAGCAGTTTTAAAATACAGATGCCTGGCTCCCTACAAAAACTTCTGAATTAATCATGGAGTTTATACCCTAGTGTTCATACAAAAAAGAAAGGAAATGGCCTTTCAT
>PVKN010029530.1:0-12978 GCA_004027915.1 Capromys pilorides
AGCTCCTACTCGAGAAGTTGTTTAAACTCCAAGAAACCGAAGGGAGTGAGTGGCACATGGGCTCTAATTTACTCACATGTTCTGGCTGTCAAACTGTGGGAAAGTATCCCTGCTGGAGAACAGGAAAGCTCTCCAAGACATCTGTCTGCTCATCTCTGAAAAGCCGGCTTCCACACTTGCTACTCTAGAGGGGGTGGGCTGTCGGGAGCACCAGGTTGGTGATGTCCTTCATGGTCAGGAACTTGGGTTCTGGCAGGGTGGGAGGACAGGTGGCAAGAGAGCCTCTTAGCTCCATTCCCACCCACTGGAGTAGGCACTCCTTAGCCTCTGTGTGTGTATGACAGACCCATCTGTCAGCCTGCCCATGCATCTCAGAGCCATGTTCATCATACAGATGATCAAATGCATAGTAGCACGAAGGAAATCGATGGGTCTCACATCACTGTGGTTCAACGTAAGATTTCTTAGTTTTACAGTGGTGTGAACCCATACCCGTACCACCACTCTCTCACTTTCAGTACAGAATTCAGCAAATTACATGAACTATTTCACAATCTATATGAAACTGGATGATTTTGGCCCCTGCCCCACCCTACCCCCACAGTCTGATAGGGACACACTTAAGGCAGGCTTCACTTAGCTACGAGATTTGATAGGTACATTTGGTCCTAAAATATTTTTAGCTTATAATGGGTTGACACATAGCACTACTACAAGGTGAGAAACAACTTTGTAGTTAACAGACTGAAAATTTGACATATAGCAAAAGTTTGCTTCTTTATTAATGCACAGAATGATAAAACTCTAGCATTCTAAAAAAAAAAAAAATCAGCTGCAACACATGCGTCTGTCACTTGGAGAGTCTATGGAGTGATACACAATGGTTTCTGGGGCTGAGGACATCACTGGTGCTTTGCTGTGTGTGTTCATAACTGAAGGGAACACCAAATTTTAGCCACAGCTTAACTTAAAGAAAAATGCAGTGTTGGCCCCCTTTAAGGTGATAGAGCCCCTGGGCTCTGGCCCTGACTCTGGGGTTCCTACATGGAGAAGACATTTCTTTCTTCTATCCCTTTGGGAAAGGCTATGGCCTCAGTTGACAAAGGGGTTGAATTTCCGTCCTCTCATACCTAAGGAGAAAATGCACACTGTCTTGCCTGAGGCCTCCGCCAGGCTCTTCTGTCTGCCTGCAATGTCCTTCCTGGTCTCCATCACTTGGGCTGGCGATAGTTGGTCTTTTGGGAGGCCTTGTTAGCTCTCACACGCTAAGGCACAGGGAGGACTGTATCCCTCAGTATCCTGCAGTCACCCTATCATACTGTGGTATAAGGACCTGCCCAAGTCATTTGTCTCTGCCCCTTGCACAATGCTAGGTCCCCTGAGGCAGCAGCAGCGATGGCAGCGATCCTGTGTTCCCTGTGAGGAGCACAGGGCTTGGCCCATGGAAGGCTGCCAGTCGGCACCTGACGACTGGATGAGCGATGGATGGAGGCTGTGGCCATGCTGAGGCTGTCTCTCTCCCTGTGAAAGCATTTCTTACTTTACTCCAGTGCTACCCAACCTGGTTACGTGTGTGAAGTGCCTCTGGACACTTTCGAAACGACTGAGTCAAGCTGCACCCACAGAGAGCCAGCTTCCAATAGTTAGAAATGGGACGCTGGTTTCTGTACTTCAACAACAACAACAACAATAACAGTAACAGCAACAACAGCCAGGAACAGCCAGGGCTGAGAACCCATCATGTTGCAAGATTAGCAGCTGAGGTTAGAACACCAAGCTCTCAAATGATAAAAAAGATGACATTAGTGCAGAAGTCTGAGTCCAGGCTAAATACAGATCCAGCTTCTGCCCCTCAGAGTCAGATTCTGGTTCTGAATCCTGTAATATCAGGATTATTACAGGAGTAGCCAAACTCCACTCTGAGACTTCAATGGAAAACTCTGGGGCTTGCCAAGGAAGATTGAGAAAAACCCTGCAGATACCACAGGCGAACATGTTGTGTCATCCTCTCCTGGCAACACATCCCGGGGCAGAGGGTCCCACCGTGGGTGACAGCCCATTTTGAGGTGAAGCGTCCCCTCTGTGCAGTTTCCTACTCTACAAGGTGGAGATGGTGCTGCTAACACCAATGTCAAAGCACTATTGCAGGAAAGTAAGGAAGGAAAGGAGGCAAGACTATTTTGTCAATCAACAGACAGTGTTTGGTTGGCTGTCTACCACGTAGAGTTCCTACAGGCGGAAACACCTCCATGGACCAGGGATTAAGAACACAGACATCAAGGTCAGCTCTCACCAGCTGTGTGATCTTACACAAACAATTGAATCTTTGGGCTGCAATTTTTTTTTGCTGTACAACGGTGAATAAAAAGAGTATCTATCTCATAGGTGTTCTTATGGAACTTAGATGGTCTAGCAAAGTGCTTCTTCCTGAGCTTGGATCCAAATCACCTAAGGCTTGTTAAACAGACTGTTGGACCCCTCCCCACCACTTCCAACCTAGTAAAGCTGAGTGAGGGTTCAAGACCCAGCACATCTATCGAATTACCTGGTGATGCTGATGTTGCTACTCTGGGAAACTATGCTTTGAGAACTGCTGACTTGGAAGAGGGCGTGGCATACAGTAAGCATCTACTGAATGCATGCTCTTATCTTTTCCTGGGAACTATTTTCTTAGTCCCTAAGCAAAATACTTTCCACTCGGTGTTGCTCAGCACTGCCTTGTGTAGAAGTAGTATTGAAATCTTCTACTGGCAGTGGTTATCAAAGCATGGGCCCTGGCAAGTGGTCCCTGTGTCACTTAGATGGTTTGAAATGGAAGCTTTTGGGTCCCAGTCTACTGAGTCGGGAACTTGGGGGTGAATCTGAGTGTCCTGTGTTCCAGTGGACCACCAGGTGATTCCAAGGCTCATCAGAGAAGAGCTCTTCTAGAAAATTACCAGTACAAGAAAGCAAACATTATTGAAAACACTGTAGAATCAGGCAAGCTGGCTTGAGTTTGATTAAACTGTGTAAGACCTGGATCAGCTTCTCAGTTTTCTTGTATCCCTGAGTTGTGATGCTTCTTTGAGCATCATTTTCCTCATCTAGAAAATGGGCACCATTCCAGGGCTTGACACTTGTTCAAAGATCGGTAGCTGCTGGCATTATAATTTTTATAATCATTCCACTATCACTCAATATGATTTGAGAGAATTTAGAATAAAGTCTAAAGAACAAAAATTAATGTTTAAAAAAAAAGAAATAACATCACACAGAAAGCAGAGGGTCAAGGCCAAAACGTCACTGTCGTGGGTCCCCCAAACTGAGGTCTAAACGTCTCTAGGGACCACAATCAATGGCAACACGTAGAGGCTCTGTGGGCCCAGCGCTCTCTAAGGCGGAAGGAGACGTGGGTACTAGAGAAGCATGGTCTCTCACCACACAGCACTGAGTTCTAGGAGCAGCTGCAAAGGCCTTGTGCGACTGGATAGAGTCTCTGCTAGCAGCTCTTTCTGTCCTTGTTTTTTAAGCAAGAGCCCTGGGCAGAACGCTTAGCCCCCAGAAGAAGAGAGGATTCACACTCACTTAGGGTGCCGGATGTCAGGGAGAGAACGATTCAGGGAGATTTTGTCACTGACGTAGATGTTAAAGCCATTTTCTCTGTAGGCCTGGTCCACTCTCTCTGCGTCCGTCATGGGGTAGGGTCTCCCCTGTTCTCCGTTACCTGGAGGCAAAGAGCAGAGCACTTCAGTACCGCTGATGACCTGGCTCCTGTGGGAGGGGAGTCCTGGGAATGGAGAGGGGGAGAGAAGGGCGGGGATGTGATTAAGCCACCGAGATGTGGTTTTATTCCACACCTGTGGAATCTGCAGGGAGCGGTGGGAAGTGGGGGAGGGGAGAGCTGGCCCCGCCCTGTACTTCACAGCTCTTGTCCTCAAGCAGTCTCCATAGTGACCCTGTATAGCAGCTGGGGTGGGAGAATCATGCTCTCAAATGAGCTACTTTTCTAGGTCTAGACAGATAAATCATAAAACGCTCTAAAATGTACAGTGGACCTGACAGTTCTCATTCTACAGGTGAGTACACCAAGACCCAGAAAGGTTACAGAACTAAGTGCGAGTTCCAAAGCCCAGGCACCCTCCAGTCTTCCAGGTGCCCCAACATCCCTGACCTTGGGCTCCAACCTCCGGGACAGGAGGCCAGGCCTCTCGTCTGTGAGCCCATCAATCTATGCAGACCATGCCTCGTGTCTGAGCTGCAGCTTCCTCCTCTGATGCCCAGAGCTGGTTTGGGAGAATCTAATGAGAGAACCCATGTGTGAATGCTATTTTATAAACCATAAAACACTAGAAAATGTGAGGAGATGTGATGGCTTTATATGTAATTCAGACTTTATACCTAAATCAACGGCACCACAAATGACACAAGATGCTTCTGTGCCTTTGCACGCGAGCCAGCAAATGAGCCGCACACCCTCAGCCGAGATTGCCTGGGAAGTGCTGCTCTGAGCCACAGATTTGCGCGGAGGAAGCCAAGTTTCCTCTCCACACAATCCATCTCGGGAAGAGGCCTTGACGCCTCAGGAAAATATTCTCTGGGTTCCGAAGGAACAGAGGCATGTGAGAATTGTACCACAGTCCTGTAATAGTGGCCCAAGAATCTGTGCGGGTGAACCCTGAAGAAGAGGCAACAAAAACAGATGGTTAAAAAATCACCTTCCCTTCTAGAGGTGGAGGCCTGAGCTACCTTCCGTTTATTCTGCGATGTAAATACTGACATTACTGGCTAGGAAAGTGTGGGCTGCGGGCGCAGCCTAAGGGCTGTGGCTACGGTACTTGAGTCAGATGACAGAGAGGACTCTTGCCTCTGCCCTACAACCAGCCTATGATGCAACACTGCTGACTGTATCTGGGATGGAATCCCCAAAGGACACGCATACAGCAAGCAGAAAAACAAGGCCAGAGGGTTTGTTCAGGGGAGCTGTGCAAAGGATGTCGGGCAGCCCTGTTCATCCCAGGATGGCATCATGGGCATGTGTTATGGTTTATGTCTAGTTGTCCCCTCAAAGCCTCATGCAGTCATGAGGCGGGGATTTCTAGAGTTTCAGACTTGACTCATGATCCACTGGGATTAATGTGTTTTAGTATGGATTGGATTATGGGTCTGAGTACTGCTGCGATTATGGGTGTGATCTAGGGCAGATATCCTAAGGCAGAGAGCCTGAATGTAATATAAAGAGAGACAGAGAGACAGACTCACGCTGTTGCTCTCTGCTGCCCTGGTTGGTCTGTTGCCTCTGTCACGATTGTTGCTGTTCTGCTACCATGAACTGGATGCTCTCTGCCCTGTTCCACTCAGCCTTGGGCCAGCTGAGTATGGACTGAAACTTCCAGCAACTGTGAGCTAAATAAATCTTTCCTTCCTTCATTTTGAGTGTCGGGTATTTGTCCCAGCAATGAGTAAAAAGTAACTAAGACAGCATGATTATAGCTTTTTGGCTCAATCTGTGCCTGATGTGTTAACTGGCCTAAGGAGGGTCATTGTGGTGACTGGGGGGGTAACAGCGCAAGGTCCCTGGCACTTTGTTGCTGTTTGCTTTCTCCTCCTGCCCCCTTCTCTGCCCTCTTTCTTTGGCAGTGCTACGGCCCACGCAGGCTAGGCAAGCACTCTTACCACTCAGCTACAACCCTAGCTCTTTGTATCTACTGAGCCAGGACCTTAACGAGTTGCTCGGGCTGACGTCCTCCTGCTGTGGCCTGAGGAGCTGGCCAAGCACGGGCCATCCACCTGGCCGGTTATTACTCTTAATATCTCCTCTGCTCTTTCCTTGATGGGTACCCCATTGTTCTAATAGTTCTGGTCCAAATGTTTGGCCAATCAGCTCTTTGCAAACATTTTCTCTTAGCTTAAGCAGTGCCCCTTCCCCTTTAATTTTAAATCACTGTCAACAGAGAGTGCGTGTCTTATCCTTAGGCTCCTCTAGCCTTTAGTTACTATATCACTTCTCTTCAGAGGCAAAATACAAATGGGTGGAGGGGCTTTCAACTGAGATAAAAAAGAAGGGAGTACCAATGCCTTATGGTTCCACTGTGCTTTCCGACACAGCGAAGTCACTTCTGCCACTGTACCTGCCACTCTCCTAGCAATACTTGGAGGCTGCCAAGGGCAAGAAGCATGGACTCCACTGACAGATGGAGAGAGGACATGTGGTGGCTAAGTGGCCCAGAGCTCTAGAGAGGATTCTCCATATTCTGCCCAACCTTATCCCAGCTCCTCTGCCCCCATTCTCCATCTGAAAGGAACGGCTGGGCCAGGGAGATAGTTCCGTGGCACAAGTGCCTGCCTGGCAAGTGCAAGGTTGTGAGTTCAAACCCCGGTCCTGCAAATAAATAAATAAATAAATAAATAAATAAATAAATAAATAAAATAAAAGGAACTGCTCTAAAGACGATGCAGCAAAAGAAAACTTTATTTGAAGCCCACCAGAATAAATCATCCTGCTGGCCACAATGCTGGGTAGGGATCAACTCTACCTTTCAGGTCTGGGTTCAAGTCCTAAGTCGGTCTCATTTTCACTATGTGATTGCAGGCAGATCTCTGCTACTCTACAAAGTAGGGGTCCTGTCACATTAAATGGACCATCCAGGTTGGTGCTCAGGGTCACACAGAGCAAATATAGAGTCCTGAGTATAGACTTTGCCCACCACAGGTGTTCGGAGGGTGGCAGCTCTTGTTATTGGTTTTTGTTTTGGTTGTGAAGAGTCCTACAGTGGAGACATTTTTGATTACTCAGAAAAGGCAGCGGGACAAATCCTGCTGGGGGTAGAGTCTGGTGGTGTGGGTGGACAGATGATCAGAATAGCGGGGAGGGGGACAGGAATCAGGAGAAAGGATGATGACAGACAGGGAAGAAGTCAGCAGGATGGGCACGCCCACCTGACACATCCACCTGTGGACACGCCCACCCACACCCCCCATGCTGCCACTGTCGTGGACCCCACCACCCCGTGGGCACCTGCCCTCCATACCCACGCGCTGTGCATCCCTCCTGATGGCCTCCTTGTCATGCCAGTCCTTCAGCTTCTGCCCATCTCCCACGAAGAAAGGCTTCTTCTGCCGACTGTGTGAACCCTGGAAAGAAAGACAAAAATTAGGAGATAGAAGAAACCCAGATATGGCCAGTGATCTTATCAGCCCCTAAAATGACACCACCTCCAGAACCTCTGGGATGGCTCACGTGCCTCTGTGATTTGTCGCTTGCCTCAGTCTGCCTCTGTGGGATGGCCATGTGCCAGCCAGGTGTGCAAGGTCCAGTGAGACCACAGACTCAGCATCCACCCCAGGAAGGCTCAGAGCTGTAAGGCAAAGCGAGAGGCCCACGCTTCTCACCCGAAGGAGAACGTGCCACACGTAGCACTACCCAACAGAAACAAGGCGTGAGCCAGACCTGCAATTTGAACTTTTACTTCTCATGGTAAGAAAAAGAATAGAATTAGATGGAATTAATTTTAGTAGTATATTTAATTAATCCAATACAATGAAATGTTATCATCTCAATATGCAATTTGTCAGGAATTACTGAGGCGTTTTGCATTTTTTGCTGGTGGCACTCGCCTTTCCCATCCAGTGCACACCGCATGCTGTGTTCGGTTCAGACCCATCTCTGGGGCTCTGGAGCCTCAGGGTGCTGCAGCTACACATGGGCAGGGTGGGGCAGGGACTCTTGGGTGAGCAGCCTACAGTTCCCCTTTGCTAGGAGAAACGGAGAAGGCTTCCTGGGCATGAGTACCGCGGGCTGGGCCTTGGGCAGGATCGGAGCCTAGCGGGTGAGGAAAAGTGGCCTGGGCACAGCTGTATGGTGCAGGTGGAGAAGGAAGATGTGGGTTGGGCTGAAGGGACAGGAGATCTGGGCACAGAAAGGGACAGTGTGTCTTGGTCATCCCTGTGGTCCCAAGGGCCCAGCTTCAAAGAGGGCAAACATTTGGTAAATGGGTGAGAGTATGTGACACAGAGTCAAGAGGCCGAAAGACAAAAAGACACATATAGCAGGCCATCGCCCCAAGAGCTGGCCTAGGGTGGCCTTTGTCAATGTCCCTGGGAAGTAGGCCTATCCTCCTGGTCCCTAATTAGGGACCAGGATTAGGCTTCCCTAATTAAGAGAGGCTGCATTCCTGGATCCAGAGCCAGCTCAAGGGGCTTGTTGGTAGTCTGGGGTTTTTCAAGGGGAAACAATACAATACAGCACATATTTTGTAAGAGGATTTTACAGTGAATCACTCAGAGAATCATATACAAAGAGTGCATGAAATCTGTCCACACACTAAGACCAAAGAAGCCAGCTGAGGGCCTGGATCCTGATATCCTGCAAGAGTGCAGCTGAAGACCCAGAGCCCATAGCAATGTCTCTTACAAGTCCAACTGGAGCCTGGAGCCCTCAACAGTTTCTCATGCAGGCCTGCTTCACTGATCTGCACTGGGAAGGCCCAGCGGTCAGTGGTGGGAGCTAGGAAGTCTGTGCCAGTGGGATGAAGGATCTGGGTCAGCAGTCTGAGGGGTCTGCACTGGAGCCAGGAAGCAATGCTCACAATAAGAACCAGAGCTCCCTCAAAAGTACCACAGCCATCCTTAGCAACAGTGAGATCCTGAGCTCCCCCAAAGATGAAGAAAGCCAAGTTCCCATCAGGAAAGCCAACATGACAAGCTTCTCCAGGACACTGAGAAGCACCATCTTCCCCTCCAGAGCCAGGATGTGATGTTCAAGATATAAAACCAGAGCTCCCCCGAAGTGAACTGAAGCCATTCTCAGCAACAACGAGATTCCTAAGCTCTTTCTCCAACGAGAACAGCCAAGCTCAACAGGAAAACCACCATGACAAGGTCTTCCAGCAGAATAGCCCAAGGGAAACAGCAGCTCCCAACAGAGCCAACAGCTTCCCTACCAGCCTCCTTCTTCTTCTCTAGTTCTGCTTCTTACCCTGCTGGCAACAGTCCTCAGGGGGCCTCCTCCACCCAGCACCACGCTAGTTGGGTTCATCTGGGCGTAACAAGTTGACCCCCCATTGGCAATCCACCACAGGGCCAATGTTTTCCCAGGCTAACAGTCAAGTCCAACACCCCGCACAGCCTGCACTGCAAGGCTATTTAAGCATCTTCCAGGTGCACGCAGTAGACGTCTGTAGTTTTCCAGATCACCTTGCCTATTCAAATCCTACAGACTTGCTCATGCTAGTACAGCAGCAGGGTTCAGTAGTCCTATTTTCTATATAATTAACACTGAGGGCCTTGAGCTCACCATCCCTACGCTTGTTTGTTAAGACTCTGGCTTATCTTTGTATTAGCAGGTTTTCCGCAGTGGCCCAACATCCTTACAGCATGTCTCCCGATGACAACCATCTTTCATACTCCCTCAACAGGCCTTTTTAAACTGCAAGAGGATAACTGCGAGTTGGAGTATCAGATGTCTTGATCAGATGCAGCAAGAAAACTACAAAAACAAAGACCGTGTGCCTGGAACCAGTCCTGAGGGCTCTTGGCAATCACAGAAGCTGAGCTGGGAGGTCCTTAAGGGACTCTAATCAGCTCAGAGGGTTCTAACTGCCCCGAGCTTGGGATCTGCAGGAGGCGCCTTAGGCAATGCTCTGGGAAAGAGGCCAGAGGCCTCCCCGGCCCCCCACCCTCGGTACAGGGCTGCGTGCATCTCATCTGTTTCCTGTGCTGGGATTCCACTGAAAACCTTCTTTTGCTACAAGTGAACAGGTGACCGCATCTCCCTGACAAGCAAATGTATCTGGAAATGGAAAGGCCACTTTCCCGAGCCAGATGGAGGAAGGTGCCGGCAGAGCTGTCTGGTGGCTTTAGGAAGCCTGGGGGTTTTTGTTGTTGTTTTATTTCATATTCTACCTTTCAAAAGTAGGAAGATTTCATACTATTTTATCAAGATGTGTGTCATCTAGAAAACCAAAAGGTCAGTCAGGAGGTGAGTGGGGCTCCTCTAGCTCAGCAGCTGGGCTGAGGGAGGACTGACGTGAGGACAGGTGGCGTGGGCTCCAGCTGCTGAAGGCTGGCCACTCCTTGCTGTGTTTCATGTGGTGCTCGCCTCTCACTTGTCCCTTGTGTGACTCTGGTGAGTCTGTAATATGCCGAGATACACAGCAATGTGGCCTGGGTGGGAAGATTAGAGGTAGTTCAAAAGCTGGGCGTGGTGGTGCACACCTATAAATCCCAGCACTTGGGAGGCTGAGGCAGGAGGATTGGAGGATGTTCTAGACCAGCCTGGGCTCAAGGCCAGCCTGAACTACATAGCGAGACCGACCCTGTCTCAAAAAGACCAAAAAGACACTCGAGGACTAAGAGATCAGAAGTCCTAGAGGACAGGGAAGTTATCTTGTCCTCCGAGGAGGTCCTGAGATAAGTGAGAGCAATGAAGCGGTCATCCTCGGAAGCGGAGGACATTCCAGAAGTTGGGTAGGTGCTGACACAGGAAGATGGCCTGTGTATTAGCATGGGGTGGACAGGAGTGAAGGTGCATGGTTAGAGCCAGTGCTTCTAATTTTAATGTGTGGTACAGTCACATGGGGACTCTTGTCCATGAGGTGTGACACAGATGGTCATGGTGGCCTAAGACTGCATTTCTAGCAAGTTCCCTGGTGACGCTCATGCTACTGCTGTTGCACAAAAGGCACGCTGCGCAACACGGCTTTGGAAACCTTCGAGAGCATCTCCCGTGTCTAAGATCCTGTGAAGAACTGCTTCCTGACATCCTTGTGGGGCTCTTCGGATCGTGCTGGTGCTGGGGCTCAGGGCTGGTCTCAGAGTCATGACCTCACAGAAGCCAACTCCTTCAGTCTTGTTGGAGACGGCTGAACTGACAGCTCCATGACCTTTGCCTGGGGATGTGCCTGCCTGTCTCTCTTGTCTTTTCCTCCTTCCTTCCTGCCTCTCTCTTTCCCTTCGCTCTTTTCCATCTTCCTTCCCAGGATCTGCTAAGCTGCCCTATACAATTTTAGATGGTCACGTGAGGTGTATCTTCCTTAAACCAGGAGGACTTTGGAGCTTGCTGACATTAGGGGATTTAAATGTCTCAGATATGGCTGTTAGGATCTTCTTCAAACACCAGAACTAAGCGGCTGCTCAGAGCCATCCAGTTCATCTTCCCCAACTCACAGGCAGTGGAACTGAAGTCCAAACAGGCCACACTATGAAGCCACAGCCACACAGGCAGGCAGAGGATGAGGGCTGTGTCCTGACTTGCAGTGGGAAGAGCCCTTGTGGCGTGACTTTGCACAAGTTACAGAAATCTCTGGTACCTCAATTTCCCCACCTGGAAAATGGAGCTACCACAAGCAGCCCAAAGTACACTGAGCTGAATGGAGAAACTCACAGACAGCATGGCCTGGGCGCTCCTACAGTCCACACACAGATGGTGGATGCTCACTCCTTTAGGACATTAAGAATCTACTGTAAACTGACATCTCACCAAATCACCTCTATGCAGGACGCGAATTTTACTATACAAGTTAAAGGGCATTTAGCAGAGCAAAGAACTCGTTTTAGCCCTCAAATCACAGAGGACACAGAGCCCAAAGACCCTTGCAATCCTACCCACAAACCTGGATAAAAATTGTGGTCAATGTCAGGTGGAACCATCGTCAAGTGTTTGTTGACCCCAACTCTGTGCAAAGCAGTGTGCTGGGCACTGAGGCTGGAGGTGCTAATGGGGTTTATGGCCAGATCGGTCCCTCTCAAGGTGGCTTTGGGAGACAGGTGCCTTCATTATAAATGATGAACATTTTTGGACCCACTGAACCAAGTAAGTCAAAGTATCTCAGGAACCATTCTGAGTGAGCTAAGCCAAAGTATCTGGGAACAGGTCTCCCCAAAATGTGTTCATATGTAAGACTTTGATTTGTGGTAAAGCTGGGAAATCACTTGTCCAAATCCATCTGCCTCATTTCACAAACATGAGAGCTGAGGCTAAACAAGGAGGACAGACCTGCCCTAAATCCTATGTCCTGTCAAATACCAAACCAGACATAGCTGTTTTCTTCCTGAGACGTGCGTCAAGCCTCCTGAAGGTGGGCATGTCTCAGTCTCAGTGCCTCTGTGAGTACCCTAGACCAACTCCTGGCTCCTCTGAGGTCCTGGCAGCTAGGCTGGCCCATCGAGGCAGGTGCTCTGGTTTAATGACTCCTGCACATCCTCGTTCTAGAGTTGGAAAAACCTAGGTTTCACTTCTCAGTCAGGTGGGCTCCAGTTTCCTTGGCTGACAAATACAAAAAATAACAATAACTATATCCATTCTTGGGACTTGATGAGGATTAACTCAACAAACCTAACAAAGTATTTTTAGCTCAGTGTCTGGGGAAAGGTTAGGACCTCTCAAGGAGAGCTACTGATACATTGTTTTTAAAGAAATGTGGCCATTCAGCTGAACTGGCAAGGTGACAGGGACATGGGAGTGCTGCACTCAGAGGACACTGCACCCTTGGGAGGCGGGGCCTAATGGGCATGGGTCCCTGGGGCACGGCGCTGGAGGCTGGGTCTGTCCCTAGCATCCTTCCCCTGTCCCCTCTTTCCAGACACCAGGACCTGAGCAGTTTTACTCTTTCATTCTCTTCAGCCATGAGGCTCCTGCTGTGGTGCCAGCCAACCAAGACCTGAAACATCTGGACCTATGAGCACACAAACCACTCTGCCTTTCAGGTCTGGGTATCAGGTAGTGGAAACACTGGGAGAGAGGGTTGATGAAAACATTCATGATGGCTATGTTTAGGGGAACAGAAGAAGAAATGGGACTGAAAGAATAATACTATTACAGTTTATATCTAGATATCCCCCAGGATCTCAGGTGGTCACAGGAAGGCTTTTTCAGAGTTGGTGAGGATTGGGGTGTGTGATCAGTACAGCAGTCTGCTCTTAGGTGTGGCATAGTTCCGAGCAGGATTACTGGCACAGGTGCTACTCACCCTAAGGGACGCCTGGCTTATCTTTTTTTTTTTT
>PVKN010029531.1:0-12985 GCA_004027915.1 Capromys pilorides
TGTGTGTGTGTGTGTGTGTGTGTGTGTGTCTGTGTACACTTTGTTGAACACTCACTTTGATCAACACTATTGAGAAAATAGCACTGAATAAAGTTTACAGGATAGTTTCTTTCCAGTAGCCTGGTCTTAGGGATCTTTACTTTTTGTTATATATTTAATCTCTAAATGAAGAAGTAACTAAGGAAAAATCCTAATTTTAAATAGAAACCTGTTTTATGAAAGGAAATTGAAGAGTTAAAGAATAACTTGGGTAAGAACAAAGTCATGTACTGACGTGGCCTACAGTGGGGGCCTTGGAAAAGAGAAGTGAGAACTGAACTGCCACAAGGAGCCAATCATGTGAGAATTTGGGACAGAGGGAACATCGTGGTGAGATGTTGTCTTCAGGTGTGACAAGCTGGTCATGTTCAAGAATTAGGCATGGAGGATATTATAGAAAACAAGAGGGCCAACCAAATAGCTAAGTGGATTAAAGCACCTGCTTAGGCAGATGCAAGAGTTGGGGTTTAATCCCCCATGTGCCTTGCCAGCCCCACTCCTGGGACACACTGAGGTGATTGAGAGTGGGTGTAGGGGTGCATGCCTGTAATCCCAGCTCTTGGGAGACTGAAAACAGGAGGATGATCACTACAGTGAGCCCTTGTAGACCCTGTACTAAAATACAAATAATGAGGAGGAGGAGGAGGAGGAAGAGGAAGAGGAGGAGGATGATGAAAACAAGTACACTCGAAGAGGAAGGAAGGAAGGTGATAGACCACACGGCCTATGGCTTAGTGTGATTACTGTCTTTTTAAAAATGTAATGATAAGCCATTGGAAATGTTTGACTAGCAAGTAAAATGATTAGATTCAGAATTTTTAAAAGACAACTCTTACATTTGTGTAGAGACTATAGGGTCCTAGAGAGAGACAAGAAAATCAGCTGGAGGAAATGGACTATAACAATTCAGACTATAGTTAGTGCACATGGAATGAGGTAGAACATTGCAGATGGAAAGGAGGGAACGAGTTTACATTATGTGACGGAACATAACTAACAAGAGTTTCTGGAACAAAAGGCTCTATCAGTGATTTCAGTGTCCAACACTTAATTACACTCTAAGGAAATTTTCTTATTTCAAAACACTGACTATATGCATTAATTGCCTTTAAGTAGCTTTCAAACTGTAAAATCCCATTCAGACTTTTTTGCAGGTCATGGACAAAAAATCAGAGCACCAGCAAGAAGGGTACCTAGAAATGAACAATAGTGAGAAGCTGTCACCATTCCTGAACCTGGAAAAGCCAGGAGAAAAAATAACATTAACCAAACCCAGCAAGCCATGACTCTTGCCAGGGAGCCATCTAGTAGGAAGTGGAGTCCTAGAAGGACCTGCTGCTAACACAGAACGTGGCCTGGGACAGAAAGGAAGCGGAAAGTAAATATTTGGATTCATTCTTCTCTCCCTGTCCAATCTCTGATGATTACTTTCCATTGGCCACATCCAGCTGGAATCCTAGCAACAAAGGAGCTTTATAGTGACAGAGGTGTAACTCTGCTCATATCAGAAAGTATGAGGTGTAGAAGAAGACTGAGCAGGATATGCTGAGAGTGAGGTGCTAGCAAAGTGTATGCCCACAATGCACAACTTACAGAAGGCAAGACATGTAGCCTGGAACACAGCGCAGCGCTAACCTCAGGGCTGTCACAGAGATTCATTTCATAATGTCCAGCTTACCTTACCCATGCAAAAGAGTCACAGTATGAACCTGGAAGTAGCTGTGTCTACTGTTCTCTTTCCTTTTCTCCCCCAAGAGAAAGTAGGGGGATACCATGGATACACAAAGTGGTTTAATATCCCATTGTTTCTAAAGGGAAATAGGTTCTTTTTTCTTTCTTTTTTCATTTTAAGAGTTTGACCAATAAGGACTAGGAGGAAGCATACAGGGGACAACACAAAATAACTAGCACAGGAAATTGTAAGACAGTTTGCCATGGCCATGGACCTGCTTGTCAGGTGCTTCTGGAGCGGTAAAGGCAAAGCCCAATGTTATCTGCCTTCTTCTTTTGCTCTGTTTAGACATGTCCCTCATTCCACCAAATTGTCCAAGTAGCTCTCCCTTTCTGGCCCAAGTTGGCACTTATCTCCATGCTTGAGGGGACAATCTGACCAAGAGACTGTCACCTCACTTGACAATGGATGTGAAACAATCACTATGCCAAGCAAAATGTTTCCATTGCTCTCCCGGGGCCCTGAGCTCCCTCTGGTCCTCCCTGCATTGCCAGGCTCTCTGAGTCCACATTTCGCCAAATGCCCTAATGCTCAGCAGGCGCAGAGCCAGCCTCTGCGGAGCTCCTGGTGTCCCATGGCATGTGCTTTGCTTCTTCTTCTTGGTCTGTCTCCACTCTGCTTCTTGATCCCATCAGAAGCTTCGAACGCCTGTGTGCACCATAAATCAGTGGCATTTCGAGCTTGCCTGTGGCTACAGTCGCTGCGCGTCTCGGCGCTTCTTGTTGGCTGATCCTGCTGCTGGCTTCACCTAGATCCTTAATGCTCGATCTCAGTGCAAGGAAATGGGATTTTTTTTAATGAAAATCTGACTTTTACCTTAAGCCATTAGACAACAGCCAATATGCTGTGAAAAGAATAAAACAGTCCCACAAAAAACCCTAACCCCTAGGATGTAGCTGTGCAACATCCTAAGGCCAAGATTATGAACTCAGTGGAGACATAGAGGCCATCTGCCCTAGCCACTGTGATAGTCTCCAGAATATATTAATACATGCACTATACTATTAGTGCTTGATAAATATTTATTCAATGCTGAGTAACAAATTGCTTTGCCAGTGGTGTTTGGAAGCACCACTCCTGCTTTTGCTCCTTTAAGCAGGCGCACAAGCATGCACATAACTGCATACATGCAACTTGTTTCCATTAAGTGCACACTGTCGGTGCTGCTTAAAGTCAGGGATAGCTCAAGGTGATCAAGAGAGTTATCAAGATAAGAAACTGAAAAAAGTAATTCTATAGAAAGACAGGACAACACATTTAGCATCGAAAATGGTCCCAGGGAAGAAAACTGCCGCCTGTGTCTCTGTGGCCCTGACTCTGCTACTCCAGGAAACACATGTCCCAAATATCTGTGCCTTTCAGCTTCCTTTCCATGATTAGAAGATCTCTCAGCTCACCTGCTCCTTGCGCTCATACCTTAGTTTCACTACATTTTCCCTGGAGTAGAAATTCTTTCCCAAGGAATCTGAACTTTCACACTGTTGTACTGGGCACACTGCTATGCTCTTTAGTATGCTTTTGCTCTAATCTTTCCCCTCTGAGAAAATGTTCTAATGCCTCTTTCCAACCCCATATTGAGTCCCATTTCGTGTTTCATCTACCAAATCCTTCCCTTGCCCCAAATCTGCTCTTGCACATAGTACTTGGAGCCCCTGTGTAGGAAATATGTTTTTGCCTTGTCTCATTGTATAGTTACTGCATAACAAGACTACGATCTTCTCAGTAAAATGTTAAGTCATTTCTTCTTTCTATTGCCTTACATACATATGTTACCTATGAAGTCAGGAAAGTTGACTCCTCTTGGTCTCAGAGCTGCTGTCTCTTTTCATTTTTGATCTGTCAAAATATTATTTGGAAGACACAATACAAAAATAGAGGAAAAACAACCCCAAATAGTTGCATTGAGCCTGGGAAAATAAAACAAATTCTTTGTGGGAAACACCTGCTCAGAGCTTAACAATAAACATGACTTGATCCTGTGCATGAGGATTCCTTTGAAGATCCTTTTTCACCACCCGCTCAGGCACTGCTGTGTCTTGGGCAGGTAGCGCTCAGGTGGAAAAGCAGCACTGTCTGTAGCTATAAGCTGCACAGGCACATCAGTTGGCTGCGAGAGCAGAGAAGGCTCTGATGCTCTGAAAATATGTTCGCACCATAGTATATGAGTGCATCATTGCACAGACTTGGTGATGAAAATGTTTGATATTGCTTTTGAAAGAAACAAGAAAGAGGAAAGACAAAGCAACCACTCATACATATCTTAACATCCAAGAATATTGATAGAGCGGATCCTTATACCATTTCTGTAAATCTGACAGGGCACTGCTATCCTCCATTTTATAGAGGAGGACACTGAAGTTTAATATTTTCATTACATGTCAAGTTTACACATGGAAGAGAAAAGTCTCAGAGCTAGGATAAAGAGAAGATAGCTTTGGGCCCAGGTGCAGTCAGGGAGTGTGAATAATTCTAATGTTCGACAACATAGCAAAGTAGCCATGGTGACAATACTTAGTAGTAGAAAGAAATTTTAATGTTACCAATAGAAAGAAATTATTAGCTACTTGAGGTGAGAGATAAATGATTATCCTGATCTCATTATTAAACATTAAATACATATATCTTTGTTCTACATAAATATGTACAAATGTCCTATGTCAATTAAAATTTTCAACCATGATAGAAATAAAATTCCTGGACTGCTAGATATACATTGGTACATAAATGTCACACATCAGGGAACGGAAAAGAGGAAATGGCATGGGTCTTTGAAATTCTTCATTCTGGGCATACAAGTGCACAAGGAGAAGGCTTATCATACAAGTACCCTTCTAGAGAAGAGAATATTTATGATCTTGCTATTCCAAGATTAGATCAATGGTTGACATCCAGGATTAAGTTTTCAGAGCTATTTAAAACCCAATGCTTCCAGCCAGTTACTTCCAAATTTCTCCTGTTCTGTGGCTATGCTGTGTAAACAAAAACTATGGGTAGCAATGACAGAATTGCAGCTGCCCGCTGGAAAGAACTCAACCTGAATATTTGCGTGACATCACAAGTCTACTTCTTCAAAGTCAGCATTTGTTCATGCTGTCTCATCCTAGAAAATCTTGAAAGATTTCCCATATAAACTTGCAAATTTCCAAGTCTTAGTAATGGAAATTTCTGCTATATAAAATGTAAGTGATTTACTTGTTTGCCTTTTATATGTTTTTATATCTTGTTTACAGCAAATTGGATTACCTGGACAGAAAAAACTATACATCTTTCCTATGAAGATCCATTTTAATAAAGCATAAAATTTTTGAATACTCAATTATTCATAGCTGTTTAGGGAATACTTAAGATTCACCTCACCAGACAGGACCCAATAGGCATGCATTTTGTGGCCCAGGGGAATACCGCACAAAGAATTCAGATTTACATAGCCACCAAGGTTGCTAAGTCTAAGACGTTAACCCTCCCTTCAAATAGTGTAAAGCTTTCATTGTTTCAAAAAAGCTGTGAATTGATCTGAGACAAGAGTCAAAGAGTTTCTCATGGTGTCAGAAGAACATGTTTGCTGATCTGAAAAGCAAAACAACTAGAAACGCCTTGGACTTAATTCACACTAATTTGGGTGATAAATTATAGAAAGGGAAGCATAAAGTGTTTTAGATTTAAAAAATTAAGGAAAAATTACTAGAGGTTTAGGCATTTTGCCAAACACCTTATGCTAATATTTAACACTAAACTTTAAATAACAAAAAGCCCTCAAGAGACTATCCCATAGTAACTCAAAATTCTAAGGTTATACAGCAGTAACTGTGTAACCTTATGATTTAAAATAGACTGTCCTGTGATTATGCTGCTGTAATTTGTTTTCCTTTGGAAAAAAATAAGATAAATAAATACCTGGGGACAGAAAAGCTCTGAACAGGTGTTAAGAAATAAACCATAACTTTTGGGAGAAAAACTGGGTGGATGAAGGGAAATGTGAATGCCTAAGCCCCCTTTAGGTTCAGAAGTTTGCTGGAAGGACTTGAAGGTCTCCTAAAATCTGTCACTCATGGCTTCAACTTATTACAACAAAAGGATGTGTATTGAATCCTCATGGGTGAAAAATGCTCAGGCAGCAACCAGCTGAGGCTGTGCATGAGCTTCCGCTGCACTGTGCCACTAGAGTTGGAACCACTTCATTCTAGAAACGGTGTGCGGCAATGGCATTAAGTGTTGCCAACCAGGAAGAGTCACCCGAGCCTCACGTGCATGGATTGATTGTGAGTGTTACGTAGGTCACAGACGTCTGCGTCTGACGGCTCCTGTTACTCAGTCTCTAGGTCCTCCTCATACTGCATGGCCCAACACAACTACCAGGGACCCCGCTATACGCATAGGCCCCAACACGTGCCAAGGCTCCCAGGTACTCTCACATACCTCCTTAAAAATTAATGACACTCTTGTCAATGGGAACATCCCAAGAACCTAGAGGAAGCACCAGAACTTTCTTCAGAATGGACAAGGTGTGAGGGCTTCAGATCTACTTAGTTATTTCTATAATAAATGTGGACTAATGCATGGAAAACCTTGAATGCCAGGACGGTAGAGAGCTTAGTCTAGCAGCAGGTTTAAAAAGATGTAGAGAAGAGTTGAAACTAGAGGGACAGTTTCAAATTTGTTGTGCTCATCTAAGTAGGAGAATGAAGTACTGAAAAAGCATGAAGATAAAGGAACTTTCTTTCTTTCTTTCTTTCTTTCTTTCTTTCTTTCTTGCTTTCTTGCTTTCTTGCTTTCTTGCTTTCTTGCTTTCTTGCTTTCTTGCTTTCTTGCTTTCTTGCTTTCTTGCTTTCTTGCTTTCTTGCTTGCTTTCTTTCTTTCTTTATACCAGGGATCGAACTCAGAACCTTGTGCTTGCCAGGCAGGTGCTTATGCCCCTGAGGTATCTCCCCGGCTCAAGAAACATTTTTAAGCTAGAAATTGTGTGATAAGAATTACGTAAAGTGTGATCAGACACCAATGTGAAGCCCCGCAGGGCATCATGCACAGGGTAGCCTTAAACTCTGCCCCCAGCCTTAGCAGCCCAGAGAGCATGGCCAGCCCTCACATCAGCTGTCACTCATAAGCACAGCCAATCCCTGCATCTGGTGAAAGCCTGTGACAGTCACTTTCTTGAAATTATTTTTAAGTTGATGTGTCTAAAACTATATTCTACTAAAAATAAATGTCATAAGATTGTAGTATAAAGCACGAAATGTCTGGTTTTCTTTCTTTTTTTATTTTTTATTTTGTCCTTCTTCACAGTCCGGCTGTGTGTGTTCAAGCATTTAGCAAATGAACAGGAGAGTCCCAACCTGGTGGGGTTGGGGAAGAGAGACAGGGAGGAGGCAGGAATGACAGAAAGAGGCTACAGGAGAAACTGGTTGGCCCTTTATTTTGAGGTCTTAAAAGGTTGGGCACTTGCGATAATCCAGAGAGTGTATAACCCAAAGCATATGTGGAATGGGTAACTATAGCAAACTGGACCAATATACACAAACAAGGCAACTTTCTCGAATAAAATAAATTTTTATCCAAGAAAAATATAAACTAGAAAGGAAGACCCTTTCGTAAGGGTATCTCTGTGTCTCAAAAGGAGAGTCCATGTTGAGATGTCTAGAGAAGCCTTTGCCACACTACAGAGGAGCATGTGGACCCTGGACTGGGCTTATCACTAGGAAAAGAGACATGACCCAGGAAAGAAACCATTCCCTACGTACAGACAGGTCCGTACAGACAGAGACTCTCACTGCTACCATGGCATAGAGGGTGGCATGCAGGCCCTGAAGCATCCATGGGATGTGCCAGAGCTCATGATGGTTAGACATCAAGGGCCAAGAGCCGGAAATAATAGGAGATGCTGCCGGGGTTCAGTTCTGTTTTGTTTTGTGCCACTCAGGATTGAATCCAGGTCCTATCTGCTGAGCTTCACCTCCCCTGCTTTTTTTTAAATTTTTGAGACAAGGCCTTATTATTTGCCTAGACTATACTGAGGTTTGCACTTCTCCTGCGTCAGCCTACCAGAGTTGTAGGATTATCAATGTGCACCACCGTGCCCAGAACTCCCAGGGGTTTCGTATGTATGTATGATCAAACACAAGGCTGAACAATGTAGTTTCACAATGTTTGAGTGATTACATGACAAAGAGAAATCAGTGAACCACACCTCCTAGTGCTTTCATACAAAGTAAATTTCCTAAGATACAAGAAAATCCAGGAGAACTATTAGTGTGCAATCCAAAGATGAGCAGACATTAATCTTCATTATCCACTAATAGGATGGAGCATCAAAACTATCAAATAGAGGCTAAATAAGCCTACAGTTCTATACATACTGTAGATCCAAGCCTGCTAGATCCATGTGACTTCCTGCAATGTGTGTCTCAACCATTTTGGGTTGTGATCTCTTAACACCTTCAACCTGCCTGCCTTCCTCACACTGAATAAAATAGTTCTGTGTTGGTCTGTCTGAGATAAACTTTCTGAGGGAAGAAACCAGGTCCAGTAAATTATTAGATTTCATATGTTGCCAGGCACAGTGACTGAGACCCAATGTCATAGTAAAATGGATAAAATAATAAATAGTCACTTGAGAAAATGACAAATACAGGAAATTGAAGCTGAAGAACACAAAACACAGTGGCACATGGTATACAGTGTTATCTGATCAGGCTTTGCTAAACTGCCAGTCAAAACTTTTTAATGCAATTTGATAATTTTTTTCAATACAATATGAACCCGTGAACTGTTCTTGGTTTGTGTGGACGCCATAGGAGAGTCCATGAAACAGTCCTCCTGAGAAGAAAAGAATTTAAAGAAATATTTTTATGAAGTAGGAAATGCATGACTGGGAGAAAAGGCCCTATTTCTGCCAGAGAATATGGAAAATACTGTCTGTGTTGCCAGGAGTTTTGCCTCTGCTGTGAGATATTCCCACCTTTCTCTCTTGTAGTTAGTTACTAACTTTTCGTAGGCTTCTAGGGTGAAGGATTTCGAACACATACACAGCTCAGCAATCAGATTGGAGCTTTACAGAATATATTGTAATAAGAGAAGAAATGGTGCAAAAGCCAAAACAAGAAAATAGATGACCCAAACTTGTGAAAAAAAAAAAAAAGCTCTGTCCAATCTTCTTCTGAGGACCAGTGCTCTCAGCAGCGGGAAATGGTCCGATGCTCCTTTTGCATC
Organism: Capromys pilorides; assembly: GCA_004027915.1. Taxonomy (NCBI): domain Eukaryota; kingdom Metazoa; phylum Chordata; class Mammalia; order Rodentia; family Capromyidae; genus Capromys; species Capromys pilorides. The sequence continues at coordinate 8,975 of PVKN010029531.1, forward strand.
TTGCAGATTTCTAAGGAGCAAGCGAATCCTTTCCAAGGTGTATACTGTAGCACACTTCTGGAGTCCACTCCCAACATGGATGTCTAGTCACACCCAAGGCCTGTGAAATGGCAGAAGTTACTATTGTGTGACATGCCTTTCTCTGGCATGCACCTGAGAAAGGAGAGCAAACAGTTGCATGTAACCCTCAGAATTAGTTTCAGGGTGACTTGCAGCCCCACATCTCAATGTGTGTGATCTATCAATTTACTCGTCAGGCATCCCTTATATTAGATGGGTATTTAGGTGAAAATAACTACATACTGACAGTGTATTACTTAAGTTATAACTGAACCAGTTCTGATCACAAAAGAACTGGTGTTTGTTCTTACAGATTTTTAAGCAAAGTAAATCAGATGTGTAAAGTCTTTTTCTTGAACTCTTTGTTTAAGCTTCCCTTAAGGCTTTTCTACCATGCCTCTTTACAAGGGTCCCCATAGGCAGGTGTAATGATTTCCATCATTTCCAAAACCCTGGCCTCCTGGCTCCAGGACCTTGATATGAAAGACTTCTCTAGACCAAGAAAACAAGGTTTGCTCCCAAAACGCATCCTCACCAAGTTTTGCTTTTAGGAGTGATGGGAAAGATAGGTGAGTCAAACCTCATAGCTGAATTGGAGACTTTCTGGTATTATTATCGCCCAGCAGCCGGTGCTTTCTGAGACACAGGGTCACCTGCAGCGATGAGGAGCTCGGAGCTGAGTGCGGCTCACTTCATCTCTCCTTAGGAATAATTCTTTTTCTAACATGCAAGTTATGACGTAAAGATTTATTTCACAGATCATTATGCTTGGAGAAATCATTTTCTGATGTTTTAGCAACAGTAACATTTATAACTCATATGTAATTATTGGTTCCAAAGTGTCATGCCAAATTCTTCACATTTAACATGCACTCTTTGGTACTCACCAAAATTCTATGCAATGAGGTGGTTTGTGTGATCTGAAGCATATTCTGTTTATGAAAGAGAGCATAAAATTGCAAATACATGGTTAGATAAGTACACACTTAAATTATAGAAAAAAACATAAGAAACACTTTACATAAGTTTTTGGAAATTGGCAACTACTAGGGAAATGATAAATATCTTGAAAATATAGGATATATTTTTTTGGGGGGGAAGGGTCTACAGGGTGTTCAGGGTCTCACTAGTACATTGGACTTGTAGTGATCCACCTGTTTACAGTCTCCCAAGAGCTGACATTACAGGTGCACGCCACCACACTGTCTCAATTGCCGTCTCAGTGCACCCCTGGGTTGGGGCCTGCATGGCAGGCCCAGGGATGAAAATTCTGGCCCCTGCGCCTGGTTGCAGGTGCTTTAATCTGCTGAGCTATTTGACTGGCCCTTAGGATACATTTTTTAAGTATCCTCCTAACATGTATTTATAGTACTTTTACCCTTTATTTTTGGACTGTATATTTTTGATCATCTGTTAAAATGATAATTATTTTGTAACAGTTTATATTGAAATAGAGTGATAAGTCTCCACCCAACATAGTCACTTAATTTTTCATTAGTTCTGGTTTGCAAAGACTTCTTTATAGTTTGTTCATAAATACTAATGTCATCGAAATTGATAATTTTTGTTACACTTGAGAAAACTGCATCAAATTCCTCTTACGTGCCAAGGCTGATAGTCTAGTCCAGCGATGGTTTTAGAAATCAAATACCTAACCTGTAGCCTCAAAGACACTTATATAATGCCAACATTTTAATTAAACCTGCATATTGAAATTCTGGTTTAGAAAAAACAGCTCATATATTGTCATTTATTTCCTCTTAAAAGAAAAGCACAATGACACGTATGTCATAGATCAGGCACCTCTAATCTCGACTTTTCCACTCACTGAAAAAAATTGTTTAAGTTTGGTATTATTTCTTCCACATATGTTTGTTATTAGTCCTTACTTAATTCCATTTTTATTTCTTATTGATTGTAACACATTACTTTTAAATATTCTTTAAGTTGGTGTATGTGGCTTGTTTTATTATGCTATTATTGGCTGTTTCTCCATAAGGGTTTATGTGTTTTAATCTCATGCTCATGAATATATTTTTGCTCATAGTATCCTAGACATTTTAGTGATTTTTATTTTTCTTGATGTCTGTCTTTTAGAATGTAATATAGGCTATTTTCTTCTTTGTCTAGAAATATCTTCAGTTCATTTGATTTTAATTTGGTCACACACTGAATCCATATCAACAGCTATGCTCTGTCTACAAAGCGATTATCCCGTAATCGTCAAGCATCCATTTGTACCTGGGTCTGTTCTCATTGTAATTTTCATTCTTAGGTAGCATAACTGTCTTTCCTCTTTGAATGACTAAAATGTATTCTATTCATTATTGTGTTTTTCTTTTCTGGTTTTCTACAGTGTCACTACATTGTTTTACATGTTCCTTCAATAGCTGATGTTTCTTTAATTAAGAATTAATATTTCCATCAAACATACTGGAAAATTCTTAGCCCAAAGCTTTCTAAATATTGCTTCTTATCCATTCTTTCTACTCTCTCCTATTATTTAATTTACACTAACTCATCCTGTGCTCTCTTTTTCTACATTAAATCTGTAGCCCAATTTTGATGTCGCCATTAAAAATACCCCCAGTGCTAGTTGCTTAACTCTGCTTCTGTTACTGTATGCTGTTCCATGTTATCATGATTATTGTCACAGATTCCTCACTGGCATTTCTCCCTACTTTTACCCCTACAGATTATTCAAAAATCCTTGATCTTGTGGAATCCTGATAGAGATGGTTTTCAGACAAACAATGTCTACTTAAACCCTTCAATTGATTTACATTTATATTATAGAGCTAAAATGTCCCCAAAAAGTCTCATGTGCAATGGTGGGGTCTGGTTATGGGTTATGTGACCAATTCCTGGAGACAGGTGACACTTAGTTTCAAGGCAAATTCTGAGGAGATTTGACTGACCTTGTCAGATACAAAAGTTACGTGTTTTGTTATATAGATTTTACTTTAACTTGGCCTTAACCACCCAGCAGAAAAGTTTAACCACAAAGTATAAAAAGTAAAGCCAGATTAGTATGTTGAGTTTTAAAAGGCTCAAGTCAACAGCTTCTGACATGGCCAGTTCTGCTATAACCCACTACTATTATGGAATATTACTGTGTGTATACAACTACTTTCTCTTAGCTCAATGAGAAGAAATATTTATACTAATAGTGTTTAGAAAAGTTATCATGTCTGCATCTTGTACTCTGAATGACTATAAATACAACAGTATGTATTGTATTAATTATTGTGACTGTTCTAATGTGTTTTGAAACTGTCTCATTGTTATTTCTTTTTTTTTATTTTATGGCCAGCTCAGCCTGCCCTGGGGGTGGGGCTGGTGCAGCATGTGGTGCCAGGGATTGAACCACGGTCCCTGTGGTTGCCTAAGCTTTCCTAAGCAGGTGCTTTAGACTGCTGAGCCATCCCACTGGCCCTCTCATTGTTATTTTTTATTAAAAGTAGTAATTTTTTTTAAAAAAATAAAAGGGTGTATTATTATCCTGGACTCTTCCTTTTTTTTTTTTTTTCTTCTTTTCCTTCCTGGCGGACACAGTTTGAAGAGCTTTCCTGTGCCAGCCTTTCTCCCATCGCATTTCTGCCTTGGAGACAGCCCACCACAGACTGACCCCTTGAGAGCACGTCTCCTTTAAGTTGTGGGTACTGGGTGCCCCTCACAGTAATGGAAAAGCAACCAAAGCATCATTTCACATTAAGTAGAAGGGCGAGTCCTGGGCCTCCTCTAAATGCCATCCTCCTACGATAGCCCCAGGTGACCTGAGCAACGGTTTTTTTTTTTTTTTTGGCCCACTGCGCTGTCTGTCCACCCACTGTTAATCCTCCCGTGTGCTGACTCTGCTTCCATACCTTTCCCTTTATCTACATGGCTTGTTCTCCAGTTCTCTGTATTCCTCCCCTTTCCTTTTTATCAAACTTTCGCCTGATATCAGTT
>PVKN010029532.1:0-12977 GCA_004027915.1 Capromys pilorides
CATCCTGACCAGGGAGGCCAGGAGCTCCCCAGCTGCCTGCTGTCTTCTTTACTAGATCCAACTGTCATTAGCCAGGTATGTGTGTGCAGAGTGCTACTTTCTGTGCATTGCATACACTTTTTTTTTTCTTTTTTTGAGACAGGGTCTCACTATGCAGTTAGGCTGGCCTTGTGCTCACTTTTGTAGTCCCCAGGCTGTCTTGGACTCACAGAAATCCTCCTGTCTCAACCTCCTGAGTACTGGGATTACAGGCATGTGCCACCATGAGTTTCAGGGCCACATTGTGGGCGCCTGCACACCTGGGTATCTGGGACCAAGACTGAACGGCACGTAGTGCTCGGGATCAGACTCGGGGCCTTGTGCTTTCCAGGTAGGTGCTTATGCCTCTGGTCTGTCTCTCCAGCCCTTACATTCACTCTGATACACTCACTTGGTGCATTCTACATATTTTGTCTACTCTTCCCAGAAATTTAGCTGCTATTACATCGGTTTTACAGATGTGGTAACTCAGACCTCAGGAGAAGTTAAATTGGGCTGAAACCATAACTCAGTGTAGAGTATTTGGCTAGCTTATGTGGGGCCCTGGATTGGATCGCTATAAATGCGAGCGCGCGCACACCACACACACACACACACACACACACACACACACGAGTGAAAAAGAGGTTAAGTAACCAGATATTACGCAGCTGGGCTTAAATTCAACTCTGTCATTTATACTACGATCTCAGACAGTTTTCTAAATTTCTCTCAATCCTTTATTTGTCCATTCATGTAAGCAAGATTTTTACTGAACCTACAGCTTACAGTTACTGTCACCAACTATGTGTGTGTATGTGAAGCACTTACTAGCATAAAGCCTAGCTCACTAAGCACTTGAGACATTGATACAACCACTATCCTTACCTTTTTGTTGTGGTTGTTGTTAAATACCCAGGCAGGCAGCATCTGGCAGCAGTGCACAGCTTCAGCTGCGCTCTGGGAGGCTGGAGCAGAAGGATCAAAGGTTTGAGCCCAACCTGGGCAATGCAGGGATTGAGTAAGCCCTGTCTTAAAATGTTAAACAGTTCTGGGATTGTAACTGCGTTTATTTCCCACTACTCCCCCCCCCCACACACACACATACACAGACAGAGAGAGACAGACAGACAGAGAGAAAGAGAGAGAGAAGAGGGGGAGAGAGAGAGACTTTGAGATACTCATATAAGGAGGCTGGGGAGATAACTCAGTGGAATAAGCACAAGGTTTTGAATTTGATCTCTGATATCACACACACACACGCAAACACACACACAAGATGCTCATGTAGAACATACGTTAAACACCCCTAATTTAAGGCATTTTTAGGATCATCAAGTGTATCAAACCACATATTTTACCAGTATGTCAAAAGCTAATTGTCATGCCTGAGCCATCCACATGAAGGTGCCCTTCACAAGATGACTGACATCCCTCACATATTTGTGTTACTTCTAATTCACACACAGGAGAATGGCTAGTAAAGCACTATGAACACCACAGGAATCCTACAAGGTAAGTGCCAATAATTTTCCAACTGCACAAATTGAGATACAGCTGTTCAGAAAAGTAAATCACATGCCCCCGAGTAGGACTGCTTTCCAGTGCTGGGTTCTTTTACCAGACCAGTGAAACCTTGGTCAAACCTAGTGGGTTAAAACATCCCAGTGCTATGCTGTGCTGTGCTATGCTGTGCTATGCTATTTTTGGGTGGGATGGAGTTGAGACAGAGTCTTGCTATGTAGTTCAAGCTGTCCTTGAACTCATTATGTAACTTAGATTGGCCTCGAAATTATGATGATCTTCCTGAAGCCTCATGAGTGCTAGGATTACAGGTGTGTACCATCACACCCAAATTCCAGTTTTTTAAAAAATGTAATTCTTTAAAAAGATTAAAAAAAAAAAAAAAAAGATGGGCTGGGGAGATAGCTCAGGGGCACAAGTGCCTACCTGAGTAAGTACAAGGTCCTGAGTTCAATACCCAGTTCAGCAAAAACAAACAAACAAAAAAAGTTGGACTGCTGTGCCGGCCCCACTCCCTACAATGCTCTGAGACAGCAATTGAGACTGGGTGTGGTGGTGCGCACCTTTAATCCCAGCTCTTGGGAGGCCATAAACAGTCGGATCACTGCAAGTCTGATCTAGTAGTGAGACCCCAAAGACCCTGTAGACCTTTCCCTAAAATACCAAGAAACAAAAGAGGAAATAGAAGAGGCAGAGTCTTACCATCTATCAAAGTCAACATACAACAAAGCAAACAGTACCATCAAGAGAGCTCAACCGTTAGTCCGCTTACACAAGCACTAGTTCCATCCCCAGCCCATGCACTGAGGTGGCCACCAAGATTGGACATGGTGGCTCCAGCCTGTAATCTTAGTGCTGGGGAGGCTGAAAACAGGAGGATCACTATGAGTCTGAGCTATATAGTGAGACTCTATCAAATACATTTAAAGAAAGAAAGCAAATACATATAAATGTACTTGGTCACAATGTAAAATGTAATTTTTTCTGTAGTTGTTGGTCGAAACACTGACCATCACTGGCTGGGATGAAGTAGGATGTAAAAATAAAGATAGGTAGAAAGGAGACAAGGAAAATCCCAACTAAAAATTTTCTCTCTCTTTTTTTTTTTTTTTTTTTTTGTATTTGGTGCAGGGTCTACAGGGTTTACACGGTTTCACTACACAATTTGGACTTTTAGTGATTCTCCTGTTTTCAGCTTCTCAAACTTTGGGATTACAAGTGCATGCCACCATATCCAGTCTTGCACAGGATTGAACCTCTGACCTTTGCATCTGCCTAACTAAGCACTTTAATCTACTGAGTTATATGGCCAGCCCTAAAAATTGTACTTTTAAGAAGACTGCAACTTCTGGGTGTGGTGGCACATGCCTGTAATCCCACTATTTGGGGAGAGTGAGGATGGAAGATCTCCACAAATTTAAGGATATCCTGGGCTATAGTGAGTTCAAGGTCAGCCTGTACTACCAAGCCAGATTCTATCTTAAAAATAAACCAAAAAAAAACCTGATCACCAGTGACCATAGGTTTAACACTATGCCTTTACTAACTGGAAATTCATAAAAGTCAACCTGATTTATTCATTGAAAATTACCGATATAGGGGTCTGGGGAGATAGCTCCATGGTACAAGTACCTGCATGGCAAGTGCAACGTTGTGAGTATGAACCCCAGTCCTGAAAAAAAAAAGTACCAACATAAATATTTTTCATGTCTACCTCTGAGGAGACTTGAAAGTCACATATGAGTATACATGGAAGAAAAGTTTGGACACTAGACTTCCTTCATGCATGTGTTGGTACTGTCAGGAGCCAGGATTCAAGGGGTAGAGGAGGTGACTGCAGGTGACACTGAAAAGGGCAAATGGCCCACAGCGGGAGCTGTACTTTTGTGGGCTGTCATCAGACAGAGCCCAGGAGGGTCCTGAAGCCCAGATGAGGGACAGGCCCACTCTACCTACAGGCAAGGTCTGCAGATTGGCTGACTGTGGTCCAGGAAAAGATTTCTACAACACCTCAGTAAGAAGCAAAGGAGGGGCTTTATTAAGCCCCAGTTCAAAAGTATGTGCTCCAAGGGAGTGCAGGTCCTCTAAAGAGAGGCATGTTATTTACTCAAATAGGAGACACTTAGACTTTTTTTTTTTCTGGGGAACCGGGTATCCAACTCAGGACCTTATATTTGCCAGGCAGGCACTTGCCCCCCTGAGCTATCTCCCGGCCTAGACTTTTCTTGAGGTGGTGGAAATCCCAGGAAAATCAGCCCTCCCTCCACAAGGTATTGCCTGGTTTAGCAGGTATGGCCCTGTTCCGTTTTATAAAATGGATAATTTATATGTTGCTTATATTCTTTCAACTTGTTCCTTTACCTTAGGATCATTTTTCAGCCCTCTGCTTTCTCAGTGAAGCTGATCTCTGGTTGGTCAGCACGCCTGGGGAACTTTGAGTGTGACAGGTGGGCGGACGGGGAGGAAGCCTAAATGTAACGGAAGGAATGGAGTGGGGAGAATAAGGTCGATATCACCCACCCCCTTGAAAGTCTTTTTTTTTTTTTTCTTGTCTTGTTTTGATTATTTGCTTTTTGGAGTTAGAGCCCTGCTACATAGTTTATTTTATTTTATTTTTTATTATTATTATGGCCAGCTCAGCCTGCGCTGGGGGTGGAGCTGGCACAGCATGTGGTGCCAGGGATTGAACCATGGTCCCTTTGGTTGCCTAAACTTGTGTAAGCAGGTGCTTTAGGCTACTGAGCTATCTTGCCCGACCCCTGCTACATAGTTCACACTGTCCTTGACCTCACCAGATAGCCCAAACTGGCCTTATTGGGGATCCTCCCGCCTCAACCTCTCAAGTTCTGGGACCACAGGCATGTACCACCATGCAGGGAAGTTACAGTCTTCTAAAAAGTACAATATTTAGTAGTTATTTTCCTTGTCTCTTTTCCCCAGTAAGGAGGTGGAGATGCTTAAGTAAGAGGGTGAAGTGGGTGCGAATATTCCTGTGATTTCTGTTCCTGAATATTAAGTATGGTCAAGCATCCCCCAGGGTCTGGAGTGCCTTCCACGAGGCCTAGTCCAAGCACTCCACAACACAAGTGGAAAGAAAAATAAAAATTCAAGACTAGTTCCTACGCTCTTAACTGTGCACTAGCGAAACGGTGGGAGGCGGTGGGATACTTCCGAGGTTCCTGGTGTTCGTTCTGTACAAACCTGGACAAGCACAAGCACAAATCAAGGGGGGAACCAGGCTCGGCGGGATGGGCTTATGGCGACCCTGACAGGGAAGGGGTCTTGGTGCTCACAATGCCAGCCTGGCTGCCCATCGCGAAAAAGGTGCTGGGCCTCGGGTCAGGTCTGAACTGCCCTACGGTAGGACTGACGTGGATTCTTCCAGGTGTTAACAAGGAATCGAAGATAGTATTTTTTCTGGTTGGTGCTACATAAAACTCCAGATTCCAAGTGTCGGGAGCTGGAGAACGTCGTTTTCTGACTGGCTTTGGGCGGTGCTCCAGCATAGCGGTTGTAATCCTTTTGGGTTGGTGGGGGGGGGGGGGGGGGGGGGGGGCAGGACCTTTGACACGTCGTCCTGCCCAGTTGTTTGTCCTCTATCCCGGCCCTGATCTACCTCACTGCTTGGTTTCACTGTGTAACTAATTTCTCTTGTCCAACCCTAGAGTTCCTGAACGCTAGCAAATGCTCCACCCCTGAGTTACAACTTCGGGCAGATTTTATGTTTAAATCGCAGGTTAACTTATATTAACTATCCACTACACACACACACACACACACACACACACACACACACACACGCACGCGCGCGCATGGGTTCAGACAAGGATGCAACCCAGACACACAGGTAGCCTTCACACACACAGGTAGTTTTCAGGTGTGTATGAAGCTATGTGTCCTTATTACTCTTTTTTTTCCCCCCAGGACCAGAGTTCGAACTAACGACCCTACACTTGCCAGGCAGGCACTTGTGCCACGAGCTATCTTTCTGTCCCCTTATTACTAATTTTGTATTGTAACTTTTTTTCTCCCGGTACTGGGACACACAATCTCTAGTCACATCCCCAGCCACTTTTATTTTCCTTTTTGAAATAGAACCTTCCTGAACTGCCCAAGCTGGACTACAGCTTGGAGTTCTCCTGCCTCAGCCTTCGTAGTAGCTGGCGTTATAGGCGTGCCTCCCAGCGCCTAGCTAAAGGGTCGTTTATTAGCCTGGATAAAGATACAGTTACCACAGAGGAATGCATGCTGTGCGGTCGTTGTTTCCGAATTCGAACGGATCAAGTGGCTGCTGCCCAAATATGTTGTTCTTCCTTGTGGGAACAGTCTCGTTCAGTGTAGGGTGGGGTTTGCTTTCCTCCCTAAAACTTGATTATAACTGGCTGTGAAAGGGCACAAGTAGTGCTTAATGCAAACTAAACAGTGAAGTGGCTCACTTCTTTGCAGGGAGCAGAACTGGCTTTTTCCAGGCCTTACGAGTGCGTTTGCATCTTATCTTCTGAGTGGCAGTAGCAGCTTTGCCAGGATTGCGGAAATCTCCGGCCTCTGACCCCGGGAGTAAGAGTTCGTAGCGCTCCGGGGCGCCTCCGCCTCTCGCGCCTTCTCCCTTCCCGGTCCCCTCCCAGTCCCTAGGGCGCTGCGCCGCGGGCCCAGCCAATGGCAGGCGCGGCGCAGAACCCGCCCCGCGGAAGGAGCATCCGGTTGGGCTGCGCGTGTCCCTGGCGGCGGGAGCCCTGCCCAGATTTCTGTGCTCGCTCTGGGCATTGATTTAACCTGGCGCACCGGGACGGGAACGTGGCCGAGCTGGCGCTCCCCGAGATGCGGTTTCTTCTGAGCATCCTCCTGCTCTTTCCCTTGCTCCTCATCTTCTGCTTAGAGTCTCTGATTAAGCTTTTCATCCCCAAGAAGAAAAAATCTGTCACAGGAGAAATCGTCCTCGTCACTGGAGCTGGACATGGAATCGGGAGACTCACTGCCTATGAATTTGCCAAACGTAAAAGCAAACTGGTTCTCTGGGATATCAATAAGGTAACGGCGCTGACTGCTCTCCCTGTGCCTTGGGTCGGCGGACGCGGCCACGGTTTGCTGGCAGCCGCCCCTTAGCGCATCTCTGTAAAGAAGGTGGAAAAGAATTACTCTTGCCTCCATACAGGCGGTGCAGATGTAGTGTTGAATCACTTGAGCAATGGCTTTAGAGGAGACCTTCCAGCCACTGGCCCACCCTCCAATCACGTTGTCCATTGATTCAGTTTAGGCCCAGAAAACTATTTGTAAGCTCCGGATTACACTGACCCGCTGTTTTGACTCTGTGGAAAAATTAACCGTTTTAAGGAGTATTTAAGAGTAGGAGACTTGTTCCTAAGTAAGTCCTATTTGTAGCTCCTGGGGAGCAGTAATTTAAAGATCATACCTGACAAAAGCAACGTTATCCTACTGTAGTTAGTGCCAAAAGTAGTTTATAAAGATTTTCTGTTATATTTTTTTATTTTTACATTTATTTATTTATTTATTTATTTATTTATTTATTTATTTATTTTTTGAGACTTATTGTCCCTATGTAATTAAAGGTGGCCTGGAACGCAAAATTCCTGCTTCAGGTTCCCAAATGCTGGGATTATAGGCACTGGAAACCACACACGGCTTTATTGTATTAGTAAAAACAATAAAAAGGGAAGAAAGAGCTTCAGTGCACCTTCTTACCCAAGACAGATGTAGATGCAGGCTCAAGGAAGTGAATAAGTCCTAGCATCTAACCTCTTATGTGGCCTTTGGTGGAGGCACAGAGGTGGCCAGCAGCCTGAAGTGCTCTGTGTCCCAGTGAGTCAGCCTCCAATCTCAGAAGCTATGATTCCAGGTAGATGAGATCAGTTAAGAGCAAACCCAGCTCTTAACTGGTTGGTGGAGATAGCAGTTAGCAAATATTTGAGGTCTGTTGCCTAGACCCTAGGGATAGTGTAGCAAACAGGGAGGTACCTTGCCCTCAAGCAAGTAAAGAAAGTAGACCTTAAGTACCTACTAATGTAATGACATGTAGAAACTATGCCCAGCCCAGTGGCTAAGTTGGGGTCTGGTGGTGTGAACAGACTCAGAGCATTCCACCTTTGAACTCTGAGCCTTGCTTTCTTTTATGCACTCCCTCAGAAAGCCCAGATCATAGTTTAGCATCACAGTCTGACACATAGTTACCATGGATGGGACAGTGTCCGTTATACCTGGGCAGCAAGTCTCTACATTAGTGACTCTGTGACTGATGCTGGTCTGCACATTTTCTCTGATCTGGAATGAAGGGCATTTGACCACAAATACCTTGAGCACCTACTGTGTGCCTGGCCCTCCTCCCATGTAGACCAGAGCCTACAACACAAAGAAAACACCTTGTGTGGCAAAGACAGTAACTGAGGCATGCTGTGAATGGTGGAGGGTGTGAATTAAGACATGCAAGAAAAAACATGCAGAGGAGAAAAGGCTTGGGGTGGGTGTGAGGGGACCCTGAGGTGAGACCTTTGATCAGGTGGCCAGGGAAGCATTATTAAGAAAAGGAGAGTAGAGGCTGTGGTGTAGCTCAGTGGTGAGCACTTGGCTAGCATACATGTATCCCTGAGTTCCATCCCCAGCACTGCAAAAGAATACAAAATAAAAATAAAAGGTGGAGACAGTTTCGAGCAGGAGTTAGCAGTGAACCTGCGATTCCAGCTACTAGGCAGGCTGAGGCAGGAGGATCCCAGGTTCAAAGCCAGCATGGATGAAGTAGCAGGATCCTGGCTCAAAATACAAAGTATAAACAGGTAAGGGATGTAAATCAGTGTGCAGGATGTAGGTTCCATCCCCAGTGTTGCTAAAAAGGAAACACTCAGAAGATGTTATGCTAGCTAGGCATGGTGGTGCATGACTGTAATCCCAGCACTCAGGACGCTGACGAAAGAGATCATTGCAAGTTGAAGACCAGCCTAGGCTACAGAGTGAGCTCAAGGACAGCCTGAACTGCATAGTGAGATCGTATCTCAAAAAAGGAAAAAGAAAAAATTGTTGCTGTGCTGTCAGTATGGAGGGATCAACAAATACAAAGCTTGGCCTGATCTTTTTTTTTTTTTTTTTTCGTTTTCTTTTTTTGGCAGAACTAGGAATTGAACTCAGGTCCTTGTACTTGCCAGGCAAGTGCTTATTCTACCATGCTATCTCCCCAGACCCTAGACTGTTGAGCTATATCCCTGGCCCAAAGTCTGGTCTAGCACAGAGTGAGAGAAGCGAAAGGGGCAGCCTTTAGCTGTCCTGTGGGGCTCCTAGGTTGCAGCACTCACCCCTGCGCTTAAAATCATTTGCAGATCTGAGCCGAGATGTGCTGTGGGTCAAAACAACCCATTCATTTCAAAAACTATCAAGAAGGACTATAGAATTTTATGTTAGTAACTTTTGTATGTCGAGGCGGTAATAATCATTGTATAATTTGTCACTGTGGGCCCAATACAAGTACGACAGCCCTTGGCTTGTAGAAAATCCCAGCCACCAACTATGGGTGATAAGAAGTTGTTGGCCAGCACTCTGCCTGAAGTTTGCTGCCCATTTTGCAACATGTAACTGAGGCTGGTTTGACCCTTAGGTAGTCACGGCTGCCTAGAAGGACAGTCAGCCTCCTCATGCTGCTCACTGTGCTCAGCTTAACTGTATGGACACCGATTTGTGTCAGTGTGTCCAAGGTTGTGCACACACCTTGGCTAGCACTCCCAGAGTCTAAGTGCTGCTGGAACAAATGTAAAGTGACACGCAAGACAACCAGAGTTCATTGTGATGAGCTGGACTCCTATTTGTCTGAATTTGTGTGTGGTGCAATCAGTTTGGAAAGAATACTTTTAGCCCCACTCCGCCCATTTTTGTTGTTGTTGTTGATTTTTAATATTATGGCTGGCTCAGCCTGCCCTGGGGGTGGGGCTGGCGTAGCATGTGGTGCTGGGGATTAAACCACGGTCCCTGCAGTTGCCTAAGCTTGCCTAAGCAGGCGCTTTAGACTGTGAGAGACTAATGGTCAGTGGATCCAAATAATATACGTTGTGAAGTTAATATTTGCATATTTATTTTGCACTACCTAATTACTGAATCCAAGGCCTTTGCACTGAGCTAAATCATTAAATATTAGTAAACAATATACCTTTTCTTTCCACCCTGAGATAAGAAGTTGCTGAAATACTCAGATAGGACACAAGCTTGTGCTTCTCCTACGTGAGCCTCTTGCATAGCTAGGGTTATAAGAATGCACCAGCATGTCCAACTATAATCCTTTTGAGAGTATGCCCTTCCTACTTTAGCTGCTGGTGTGTTATGTTCCTGCTGTCAATTTTGTCTCATGCCCTATACTGACTCTTCTAGCATGGCATTGAGGAAACAGCTGCCGAGTGCAGGAAACTGGGTGCCCAGGCTCATGCCTTCGTGGTAGACTGCAGTAACCGAGAAGATATCTACAGCTCTGCAAAGAAGGTGAACTTTTATATTTAGTTCCAATCCCCTAGTGTTGGAATCGGGAGGTGTTTGCAGAAAGTCAAGTCTTTTGGTGACAGGGACAAAGCAAATGAGAACTGTGTGATTTTCCCCAAGACTGCATTTAAGTAGTGGAATACCCAGGGTCTATACTTGCAACTGAGATTCTTAGATGTTATTGGGCTCATTCCAGAGCCTTCCAGGAAGTGTGGGGAAAATAGGCATCTTGAGCTTCAACCTAGATGTCTTCCAGGGATCAAGGGCACAGCCCATGTTTAGTGCCTTCATGTGGCCCACACCATTGGTTCTAGCAGACACACTGGGTTGGCTTTTGGAAAGTCACTTGAAGGGTCTTCTGAAGGCCAAAGAATTAAGATAGAAAGTCAGGGTAAACCTATTTTTTATTTACTTATTTTTTAACCATTCCTATAAAACATATTTGCATGATCAGATTGTAGTGTACATAGTGGGGCTTACTCTTGTATGTCAGAGTAAGCCCACTCTCTTGTACCTGAGAGAGTACAAGACTAAATGCTACCTTGATGGAAGGAAGGTCATCAGAATTACTAGGAAAATCTTTTTTTTTTAAAACAGGATCTCAAATAGGTCTGTATAGTTAAGTTTGCTCTTCTTCCTCTTCTTCTCTCCTTCTCCTTCTTTCTTCCTCTTCTTTTTCTTTGTTTTTTTGTTTGTTTGTTTGTTTTTTGTGGTACAGGAGATTGAACTCAGGACCCTGCACTTGCCAGGTAGGTGCTTATTCTGCTGACCTATCTTCCCCACTCCCCTTTTTTTTGTTTTTAAATCTGTTCTTCTACTCACTATGTAGCCCGGTCTGGCCTCTAACCCAGCAGCCCTCCTGTGTCAGCCTCTTAAGTGCTGAGATTACAGGCATGCACCATCACACATGGCTTTAGGCAAAATTTTTAAAATACAACTTTGATTTCTTAATTTTGGATATTCTAATTCAGTGGGTATAAAGGCTCTGAGCCAAACAGACTTGATTACTGCAGGAATAAATAATGAACAGACCTCTAGCAAATTTTAGACTTTTGGGGGGTTGGTGCTTGTGGTTTTTTGTTGATTTTTTTTTTAATGAGCAGAATACATTTATTGAGGGAAAGAAAGCTTCTGTCTGAGAGAGGAGCAGGAGGAGGGGTCCCAAATGGGTGGTCCCACTTGTTTGTTTTTTTGAGACAGAGTCTCACTGTGTAGTAGTTTAGACTAGGCTTGAGCTCACTATGTAGTCTAGGCTGCTTCAAACACAGCACATTCCTCCTGCCTCAGCCTCTCAAGTGCTGGGAGTATAGGCTTATTTTTAACTTCTATTTTAAAATGTTAGCTTTTTTAAAATTTCAACCAGATTCTTCTTCATTTTTGTTGAGGCTCAAGATACGTTAAAAGAAGTTCAGGTAGAGAAGATACATAGGCAAAGAATGGAAAATATCCTCTCTGGAAAGGAGTATAGTAAAAGCAAGGGCAGCAGACAGAAACACCTGTATTTACCAGTAACTGTTTTACTGAAATTAACAGTGATTAACCTTCATGTAGATGAGCATGTTACATAATTAAGACCAGGAGCTGGGTGGCCAGGCCAATTCTGCTCTTCCAGTTAACATAATGTGTATCACCTTAGACACGTTTCTCAACTCTGTGTCTTAAGTTTACTCAACTAGGAGATGGGGATCACCACAGTTGTACTTCTCAGTTTTATAAGTGGTGTTTAGAGAATCTGCAGTGCCTGGCCCGTGATAACTACCTTGTATTCATGTTTTACTAAGATTATGGATAGTACCTGTATAAGTTTGGTTTTAGGCATTTAGAAGGACTTTCTGACCCAACATCCTTAGTTTGCTAAATGAAAAATATTTGTTTCCACACTTATCTGGGAGTAAGCTGTTCTGGGAAAAACAATTTTATTATTTTAACCTATCCCATATACTGTTATAATAACGTTTTTGCTGAAATTGTTCTAAGGCTATCTGCTTAAACAGAATATAGGCAAGGACTTGAGATCAGATATTTTGGAGGAACTATTTAGGCATCTTATACCAACCAAACACTCTCTAGCTTATTTGTTAAGAAACAATAAAGCCAGACATCAATACCCAGGGGTTACTGAAATGTCATAGTCCCAAGGGCTAGCAATGCATAATCTGTTTACATTTCTTTGAGTAACTAAGCTCATTGGCTGGATTCACCGTACAATCTTAGTGTGTGTTAAACACTATGTTCTGAATAAAATACATCTTCTTTCAATAATTATCACTTACAACTGGTGCTACCTGTGTTGGGGGGCTAAGGGAAAGGTGCCAGATAGCCTGTTGGACACTTTCATGCAGTTTGTTGTGCATTTAACATTATTTAATTTACTGTTATCATTTAATTCTCAAGATTCACTGAGGCAGTTGAGTTTTTAACAAGTCTATGAAGAGCCCCATGGGAGTCGTAATCCCAATATTTAGGAAGCTGGAGTAAGAGGATCATGACCTTTGTGACTAAGTGTGTTCAAAACTAGCTTCAACTAGATAGTGGGACCCTGACCAAAAAGATAAAGATTATTTGAAGGGCAAAGTTAACTGATTACATTAGGATTGAAAAGTTAGAGTGATTATGTTGAAAACAAGTTGCTATCTATAATTCTTCCCTATTGAGTGCAAGCAGATTTTACAGTTCAACATTGTTTTTTATTGCTCTTGGCAACCAGCCAGCGAGCCAGCCATGTTCTTTTGTTGATACTTCCTCAACTGTAATTATTTTACAATGATAGGTGCAGTGACCTTTGGAGTTTGGAATCATGGTGACTTATATAAGCCTTCTACATGATTATCTTGATTTCTGAAAAATTCTTTCTCGATCAATACAAAACAAATAATTGTTAAGAGAAAAACTGACCTGTCTTGGTTACTTTTCTTATATAAAAAAAAAATACTTCAAATCCCAAATTAACAGAGGAAATGTTTGCTTAG
>PVKN010029533.1:0-12968 GCA_004027915.1 Capromys pilorides
GACAGGGCCGGCCCCGGCCTACGGGGGATTGAGCCCCTGCCGCCCGCGCTGTGCTGAAGCAGGCGCTTTAGTCCGCTGAGTCTAATTATTTCTTCACATTGACATTTAACCAGTTCCTCTGTCCCCTGTACTTCCTGTAAACTGCAAATGCAATCTGGACAAGGCTTGGCTGGCTTTTGTCAAGAGCTCAGTCTTCTCCTTTGCCTGGCCTGGAAAGCGAAACTCAAGCAGGAATGTGCAAGCACACTTGAGTAAGTAGCATTTGGTTTTGAATGAGAAGTTCTGAACTGAAAACGAGCCTTAGGAGAACATCTGGACAATCAACTTTCCCTTGGTAATGCTCATTTTCCTCTGTAAAGAGAAAAAATTAGAAAAGCTACTCCCCAGTGTCTTCTGGGTCCTAGGTTAAATGTCTATTTGTACACAATTAATGTGGCTGGTAGAACAGGAAATACAATTCACCACCCCCACCCCCACCCCCAGTGCAGGGGTCTTTTGACTTTGCCTGGTCATTCCTGTCCAACACTGGACAATGTTTCCTTGGTTTTAGGGTTGTTTGCTTCTTTTCTTTTCCTTTTTTGGAGTGTGTGTGGGAGGTCCTAGAGACTGAACCCAGAGCCACACATGTCTGTTGATGGGTGGGGTATACAGTTGTGTGCACTCCTTTTTTTTTTTTTTGCGGGGGGGTGGGGGGGAATTGAACTATGGACCTTGTGCTTGCCAGGCAGGTGCTTATGTTGCTGAGCTATATCCCCAGCCCATGAGCACCAGTTTAAAGCCACGAATTTTTACACTGGCACACAATTGTGTCATGACTAGTAACCAGTCACCCTGGTGATTTTACTCGCGCTGAACAGAGAATGAGTGAGCTTCCACAGGAGTAGCTCTTGATTCAAGGAACGAAAGAGCTGGGCATGGTGGGGCACGCCTGCAGCCCCGGCACTCAGAGGCCCAGGCGGGAGAGCCACCGAGAGTTCCGCGCCAGCCTGGGGTAGGGAACGAATTCAAGCCCAGCCTGAACGAGACAGTGAGACTTTCTCAAAGAATGTGGACAAAGCCAGACGAAAGCTCCGCCTCAGGGTAGGACAAGAAGAGCCAGCGCGGCACATTTGCGGTGCTGTCCCTCTTTCTGGAAATGCCACGGCAAAATATGTTTTAATGTTAAACGGTTTACTATTTGCAAAGGAAAAATAGCATATGGAAGCTGCTGTAGTCTCTGCCCTTGGCGCTCAGCTTGAACCCAGGTCAGTTTCAGGGACCAACACGCCATTGTCTCCTGGGGGCCACAGGTACGAGGGCACCGGATCCCAAGCCCCATCCGCATCCCCTGCAAAACTCACCACTTTCCCTAGGGTCACCTGCTTCATCTATTTATTTATTTAATTGGCTATAGAGTCTTGCTGCACACTTCATATTCACAGTGATCCTCTGTCTCAGCCTCCCCAGTGCCATGTGACACCATGCCCCGTCTCAGAGCTGGCACAGCACACCCGGGGTTCCAGTGTAGGTACAGCACACAGGACTAGGGATCAAACTCGGGTCCTTGCACTTGCCAGGTAGGTGCTTAGACTGCCAAGCTATCTCCCCAGCCCTCTCCTGCGTCTTCACCCTGCCTATTTCAGTGTCATGCAACCCAGTAGGCATGAGGGGAGGCGTAGCCAGGTGGGGACACCTATAATCCCAGCACTCAGGAAGTTTGTGCTCTGAAATTTACAAATTGTGTGCACAATGAACTTTCGGTCTCCTAGGTTTTCACCATGCTCAGCTGCACTGGGCAAACTGAGGGCGGCTATGGGGGTCACTGTCCTGCCAGGTCCAGGCAGCTGAGCTGTTAAGAGGTGGGCAGTGTAGCTACCGAGCGATGTACAGAGTGGACAGCAGAAGGCTCCAGCCAGGAGTGGTGGTGCACACCTGCCAGCCCAGTGCTCAGGAGGCTGAGGTGGGAGGATTGCTGAGAGATCAGGGCCAGCCTGGGCTACCAGAGAGCTCGAGGCCAGCCTACACTGCAGAGTAAAACAAAACAAAACAAAACAAAACAAAAAAAAAAATCAATCCACCAAACAGAGAAATTCCATTTATAAATAAATCAATAAACAAATATGTTTAGGGGGAGAACAGTAGATTAAATGCTAATGATTTCTGGCAAGCATTATAAGTAAATGTTACTTATATCTTATGCTTTTCTACATTTTGTTTAATAACTGTCCCTATTATTTTTATGAGCAAAGGAACGTTTTAAGTTCCCCCTTCACACTGAGGGGTCTTGGACCTTTTCATCAAGCCTTGGTTACAATACGCAAGTTACCTGAAATTGCACGGCCCGAAGCCTGGGTTGGCCACATCTGTGGTGCTGGGAATGGGTCTGCGAGTGCTGAGTTGCACCCCCTTCCTTGCTTATTTCTGTTTTGAGGCAGAGTCTTGCCACACTGTCGCGACTGTCCTGTTTGAGCCTCCCAGTGGGCAGAAATTGCAGGCTTGTGCCGCGCCGCTGGGCGGGGCCTGCTCCTTAGCCCTGGATTTGCGTCTTCCTAATGGCACAGTGAGGGCCAGGTCACTGAATGTCTGCAGGGTGTGGGCTTTCTCAAAGAAACAGGAATAATACACGATGTGGTTACGCAGAGCATGCGAGGACCAAATGACGTAATGTGGGTTCCTTTTTTTTGGTACTGGAAACTGAACTCAGGACCTTGCGCTTGCCAGGCAGGCGCTGTGCCACTGAGTTCTATCCCCAGTCCTTGAATGACATAATGAGAATGCACTGCAGAGTGGCGCTCCCCTCATAATCCCAGCACTCGGAGGCCGAGGCAGGATGATCCCCATGAGCACAACGCCAGTCTGAGCTACACAGTGAGTCCCTGTCTCAAATAAACAAAAATAAATACATAATATGATGTCCTCTTTGCCTAGGACTTAGGTACATCCTCCTGCATACTTCATATTCATTCTTGATTATTTACAATTCCTAAGATAATGTGAGTGTTGTGAGCACGCATAGTTACTGTGTCATTTAGGGACAAGAAAACAGTCTGGCCATGTTTGGTACAAATGCAATTTCTTGGAATATTTTCCATCCTCTGTTGGCCAGATCTGGAGATGTGAACCTGCAGAGCCCAGGGCTGACTGTGGAGGGTGGTCTCCGCCTGGGCGGGGCCTTCAGGGCTGCAGGGGGAGGCCAGGTCTAGGAGACACCTGCCGTGGGCTCCCGGTGCCTTGGTGGCTGGGACAGCCCTGCCCATGTAGAGGAGAAAAGAGAGCTCTGTATCCGGCAGGATCCCTGGGGCAGAAGCCACCCTCCTTCGCCGTTGCGACCCACGGTGTGCACACTGACCGCAGACCAGCCGATACCATGCCAGGGGAGCAGTTCCGATTTCTGGGCTTGCAGGCAGGAGAGTCGCGCTGTATTAGCGCAGTTTTGCCTTTAATTCCCTCAGCTTTTGGACACAAAGGGCGCCTGTCCAATGAGAAAAAGGCAACCTGTGCCCTAGGGGAAGACACAGGCCAAGCTGAAGAGGCCGGCAATGGTCTCACTGAAAGAAATGCCTGTGGGTAACAAGACAAATGGATGCCTCCACCTGCAAAGGTGCTCGGCAGGGATACAATCAGACCCAGGGAACATGGTAAGGTCCTGCTTGCTCTGCCCACAATGTCATTGCTCCTTATGTATATTTTTATGTCAGGCAATTCTGCCACATTTAGCAAAAGTCATTGTTGTTCCAAAAAATTAAATAAACATCCTTAAATCTCAATATTTTTTAAAAATAAAACTTTGTGGCATGAGAAAAATCACACACGCATACACACACACACACGCAAAATAGTTCAAAGCCAGCAAAACATTTTAAGGCATTGGCTAATCCACAAATACCCCTGCTGAACTGGAGGGCACTCAATACTCAAAAAATACTCCTTTTGGTAATACCGATTTCTATCTCAACCTCTGTCTTCCTCTGTTTTCTTTCTTCTTTTTATCCTATTAGTCTCTTTCCTATCATCTGCTACATGCTTATGAAAAGGCCAAAGAAACTTCACAAAGATTCAATTTTAAAATACCCTTTACAGTGGCCTGCACACGGCAGTGGCTGTTTAGAAAGTCGGTGGACTTGAAAAATTACAGTGTAGGTGTAAACAACTCGCAGCTCCTGGCTGGAAGAGTTTAGCGAAACTTTTAATTTTGCTGGATGAACACGGTACTGGGAACCCAATGCATGCCTGAAAAACACATGGTAGGTGGTGGGGACTGAGGAGCCCTGCAGGAAGGGCCCCAACTGCCACTTTACTAAACCACCCCTGCGCTCACGTGTGAAAACCATGCTAGGCGGGGAAGGAGCAACGACAGGCTCCGACCTCCCTCAGAGTCAGCATCGCACGAAGGACTCCAGCAGGTTGACTGGCGCCCACCTGCTTGGAAAAGGCGTGTGGGAGCCCTGAGCACCAGGCTTTATTTGGAACTGGGCTACCAGCAAATGTAATCGGTGGACCTGTAGTGGCCGGTGACCCTCTGTCCATGAGGCCCGGAGTCAATGCTCTGTGGAGGCAGAGGCTGAGTGACCAAGGAGCAAACTCAGGAAAAGCGAAGCTGGAAGAGGCCTCCCGAGGACAGGGGCAGCTCCAGAGCTCAGCCCTGCCACACCCCACCCCTGCCTACTTCCTAGGCAGCCCCACGCCTGAGGCTCTAAACACTGGAAAGGCAGTCTAATTAATTAATTTATCAATATACATGTTGGTTTTTTTGAGACAGGGTTTCACTGTGTAGTTCAGACTATTCTTGAACTCACTAATGTAGCTCAGGCTGGTCTCAAACTCAGGGTGATCCTACTGCCTCAGCCTCCAGAGTTTTGGGATTCCAGGCATGCCCTTGCTAAAATGCCTGTGCAGAGACTTTTAAGAAATTAATACCATCACTATATTTCAGCAAAAATTTATTTGCATATATGTTTATATGTCGTAAGAGGAAATTCATAGAACCATACCTTGAGGTGGAGGACCAATTCCTCACAGTTTTGTTAGCCAGCACCTATTTGATGTTTCTTTGCATTACTGAGGTTTGCACAGCTATGACCATAATCTGAGACAAATTTTGCACAGTGATTTTTTAAAATTTTATTTATTTATTTGTTTGCTTGTTTTGTTTGTTTGTTTGTTTCTTTATTTATTTATTTATTTTGTGGCTGGCTCAGCCTGCTCTGCTGGTGGGGCTGGCGCAGCATGTGGTGCCGGGGATTGAACCACAGTCCCTGCAGTTGCCTGAGCTTTCCTAAGCAGGCCCTTTAGACCACTGAACCATCTCACCGGCCCCATGAATTTTTAATGAATATCACAACATACATTTTCTCTGTCACAACACACTTTATAAACATCCTTTTAACTTTTAAGTGTGATCAGCATTGTCTTGATTATAGTTTGGCAGTTTTATTTTATAATTTCTTATTATAAACAGTTTCTTGGATCTGACCTCTAAGACATGAAAAACTTTTTTTTTTTTTCTTTTTTTGAGACAGAATCTCGCTATGCAGTTCGGGCCGGCCTTGCGCTCACTTTTGTAGCCCCCAGGCTGTTTTCAAACTTGCAGCGATTGATCCTCTTGTCTCAGCCTCCTGAGTGCTGAGATTACAGACATGGGCCACTGTGCCCTGTTCTGGGGCTGGCATGGCATGCAGGACCAGGAATTGAACTCAGGACCTTGTGCTTGCCAGGTCGGTGCTTATGCCTGTGAGCTATCTCCCTAGCACCTGAAAAACATGTTTGATTAGTCTGAAATATGCAGCGTGCAAAATAGAAGGCAGATTACTTTAAAAAGAGATAGGCCACTGCACAGATCTCATGACTTACTCTATTTTCTGTTGCTATCACAGAGTACCTGAGCTGAGAAATCTATGAAGAAAAGAGGTTTACTGAGCTCATAGTTTTGGAGGTGGGAAGGTAGGAGGTCAGACGGCAGCATGAAGGCCTCGTGCTCAAGCACAGCAGAAAACCCAAGAGCTGGAGAGTCCAAGGACAGTGAGGAGAGCGCAGAGCGGGCCGGATGCCTTGTAACTACCTGCTGCTGCCATAACCCACCTCTCTCTCAGCAGCCACGTCCATCTATCCACACTCAGCAGGATGCAGCCCATGGTCCCGCCACTCCTGACCCCTCCCATGCTGTCAGGGGGCAATGACAGTGTGACACGTGTTCTGTGGGGACAGCACTTCAAGCCGCGGTGCCCTCATACCATAGGCTGAGGTCACACTTACGCAGCCTGGCAAGGGTCACGGCTACCCACAGATCTTCGTGTGAGTGTGAGAGTAAAGTCTCACGGTACAGGTCGGGTGTAAATTCCAATAGGACTGAGCCGGAGCGCCCAGAGCCGGCTCCCCGCTCCCACATCCGTTCTCCACCTCTGCTTTAGTTGTGGCAACAGTCCTCAGAACCCTTAAAGCCTCATCTAGTTTTGAACTCAGAAACCTGTTTGCTAGACTGGTATCTCAGCCATATAATTATGAAAACCTTGGGATCGACTGCGCTTTAACTCTGGATTTTGCAACCTTTGGCAGTGGAAACCTCATCTGAGAACAGCATTACTCACATTTCCAGTTTGGAGAACACACAAAGGCAGAACTTGTGTGGTAGGAGGAGGAGTGGCCGGACGGTGAGGGCAGCAGCTCTGTCACCGAGAGCCCCCAGGTCCCTTGGAGCAGCCACGGAGCCCCAGTTGCCACGACTGAACACAGAGTCCCCTTCTCCTTCACGCTAGAGCGCAGCGGTGCAGAAGGGACTTCTCAGAGGTCCAGAGAGCCAGTGAACACAGCTGCGCATGTTCTCCTGAGGAGCTGGTTCTAGCTTTGAGCAGCTGCCCTGTTCCCAATTCCTGGGAATTTCAGAACGAGTGCTGAGGTGAACAAGTGGTGCACGCTGGGTCCGGATGCAGACCCTTGACCATTAACTCCTCTCGCCCTTGCTGGCGCCCGCTCGTCTGCATTTTCTTCTCTCTGCACAACTAGAGAGAAGTTGGGACTCCGAAGATCCCGTCCGCGTAACAGCCCATCTCCACAGGTGTCAGGCCATGAACGATGACACGTGTTAACGCAGGAGAAGGTAGGATCCGGCGAGAACAGCAGGCCTTCCCGTCTGCGACTGCCTCGGAGTTGCATTTTTAGGAGCTGAAGGATGTGCCCATCCAGTGACACTTCCTCGTCCAGCGCTTCCCTTCTTCTAGGGCTCCTCCCCCACCCCACCCCAATTCCCAATAACCTCCAGGGGAGGTCGAAAGCCCAGAGCAAGGACAAGAGCAGCTGATCCTTTTCAGGTGTGTGGTGGACCGCCCAGGGGTGGATGACTTGCTGTGCCCAGGCGACCTGAACCGGCGTGGCGCTGGGTGCGCGAGGCCCACCTGGGGGCTGTTGCCTGCAGCATGAGAGGCAGAGCTGGAGAAGAAGTGCTGTTGGGAGCTGCCAGCTTTCCTCGGGCTGCTGTTGGTTCTCCTAGAAGACCTTGTCGTGCTGGCTTTCCTGATGAACTCAGCTGTTGTCCTCGAAGGCGCTGGGGACCTTACTGCCGGCAATGACTGTGGTTCATTTTGGGGAAGATCTGGCCTTCAGCGTTGCTTTCTGGCTCCAGTGCAGATGCCCCAGGCTGCTAGCACAGATCCTTCATTCCCCTGGCATAGACTTTTTAGCTTCCGCCACTGACACCTAGGCCTTCCCAGCACAGACCCATGACATAGGCTGGCATAAGACATTGTCATGGGTTCTAGATCTTCAGCTGGACTCCTGCAGGACGTGGCCATTGGATCCAGGCCCTCAGGTGGATCTTGAGGTCTTTAGGGTGTGGACAGATTTCCTGTACTCTTTGTATAGAATTCTTTGGGTTGCTATAATAAAATAATTTTATAAACTATGCGTCTTATAATGTCTCCCCTTGAAAACCTCAAACTACAGCAAGGCATGACTGACTTCTTGACCTGACTTTGATTACCTAAACTAGCTGCTTTCAGAATATCAGTTGTAGATGTGGAAAAGAAGATGACGATGATAATTATGCTTGTCTAAAACAACAGGAAATCCATAATGCATGCCTATAGCGACTGTCAGGATAGTCTCTTGTTCTAGGACATAGGTTCGAAGGCCTGGAGGCTGGAATCACTGTTATAACTGCAAGTCAGTAGCCAATACTGGAGGGTTCACGGGATGCTAACAGAACCACGTGGTTCCTTCATTTTTAAAGGGATAAACTTGATCATGATTGAAGCTCCTCTCCTAAAGGCACTTTGGTGCATATTGGATAAGATCTTACATACCCATCTGAACTCCTGCGTCTACTTCAGCTGTGACATATTAGATGGCTGAGGATCGTGAGGTCTTCTCTGGTCTGGCCCCTTCCTGGGCCACAGTTTTCAGGCTAAGAACATGTCTTCATTACTTTTCTTGTTGCTGACACAAAATACTCCATGTCCAAAGTTAAAGAGGGAAAGGTTTATTTAGCTCAGTTCATGGTTTGTAGAGGTTTCAGTCCCTAATCAGCAGGCTCCAAGGTGGGGTGTGGTGGCATGGCAGAGTGGGACAGTGCATGGGGGAGCAGCATGCAGCAAGAGCAACATGGGACTTTGATAGCACCTTTCTGCCCCTTTTATGTTGTATCCAGGCTCCTGGGATGAGGGCAGTGCCAGCCCAGCCAGTGAACTGGTTTAGTAATCACACACCCTTCATCTCAGCACCACATACCCTAGATTCAGCTACCTCTGAAAAAGCCCCATTGGAGCCTGCCTGAGGCTCTAGGGGGCATCCCAACACAGCCACAGCAGGGCACAATGTCTCCCGAAGTGCAGGACGAATCTGCCACATCTGTGGCCTGCTGCAGGTCTAGCTTGGCAGAGCTCCTGATTCGCTTCATCTAGGTATAACCAAAGCCAGATGTGCCCGACGCCTCCTAAGGTCCCTATCCAGCCTGTTCTAAAGATGACCTATGGCACCCATCTCCAGGGCTTAGCTGGGATTCTTGCTTGCTTGTTTTTTTTAATGTTTACATTTTAAAAACACATTACAGGCCAGAGAGATAGCTCAGTGGCATAAGTGTCTGCCTTACATATGCAAGGCCCTGAGTTTGATCCCTGGTACCAGGCAAAATAAATAAATAAAGACACATTACAGTGAAAGGTAACTCCCTTGAAACATCCCCTTGACTCAAACACATTCCTTCCGTGTTTCTTGTCCCTTTTGGAGGCAGTTCTGAAAGTCTCTTTTGTGAGTGTCTTTCACTGTCTGTCCTGGCCACCTTGGTGTCCTGAACCAGCTCAAAACATGCACCTTGGGCCAGCCAAATAGCTCAGTGGATTAAAGCACCTGCAAGCAGGTGCAGGGGCCAAGGGTTCAATCCCTGGGCTTGCCGTGCCGGCCCCACACCAGGCGCACACTGAGATGACAACTGAGACTGGGCGTTGTGGCATGCACCTGTACTTCCAGCTCTTGGGAAACTGTAAACAGGTAGACTGTAAACTACAAGTCTGATCTAGCAGTGAGACCCTGAACACATTATAGATCCTTCCTAAAAAAATACAAAAACAAAAAATAAAACAAAACAAAAAACACACACCTCTCACGCTCATTTTGACGTTGGAGATGAGCTACGAGGTGCCTGGCACCAGGTCCACAGTGCTCTTCTGTGCCACCTTTCTACTCGATGGTGCGTGGCAGTTACATCCACCAAATTTTTGCTCACACCTCATAACACACTCATGAAAGAGGACTTCCGGAAGCGCTTCAGAAAGTGGCAAGAATGATGAGGTGAGTGTGTTGTTTTGTTTTTATTAGTACATGTTTACAGTACCTAATGATTATTTCTATTGTGGGGAGTTTGCACATGGACATAACACATCTTAATTTTCCAGGATTCTTTTTCTTTTTTTTTTTTTAATTTATGTATTTGTACAGGGCCTCACTGTGCAGCTTGGATTCATGTGATCCTCCAGTTTCCAGCATCTCCAGTGCTGGCATTACAGGCCTGTGCCACCACAGTCAGACTCAATGACTGGCTCAGTGCGCCCAGCTTCTCGTCACAGAGATGGCAACAGCCACAGCCCACGAGCAAGGCTGGGATTTGCGTCCCGCACAGGGGCTGCCTGCTTCTTCTCTTGTCATGCTTTGAGCTGTCCTCTTCATGCTGCCCCTTCCGCCCTCTTGGGTGCTAGAGTAGTTGCTTCTTTTTCACACAACTCGTATGCTTGCTCATTGCAGATTTGGTCTGCTTCTCCCGTGTGCAAAGATGGCTTTCCAAAGATGGACCTCACTGCCAAGTGCATGGCATTGCCCCATGCTGTCAAAACTTCCACCACTCATGCCACCCCTCTTCCATTGTGGCTAAGGTGTGAAGGGTTATAGGGCTGAGACTGGTGTGGTATAAATCAGGATCTCCGAGGCTCCAGCTTAATCTCACATGTTAAGGGGTGCCGGGGACACATACTTGCTCAAGCCCTTGCCCATCAGAAGATATGAACTCAGATCTCCACTCCCTAAGTCTGCGCTTCTCCTCCTCGAGTTTTGCCTGAACACACCTCACCATCCCTTCTCAATCCTCCTTGCTAATATGTTCATCATTTCCTTGCATTTCCAGTTGATCCACATCCTCCAGGACCCTGAACACTCAAGTTATACCCATTCAGTGCTCTGCTCTCCACTCTGCTCTATTCTGAGCTTGAAAATCCACTTCTCCAAATATTTCTGCAACAAAAAAATAACCCAGGCAGTCAGGCCACGGACAAGCAGTTGTCTCTGTCCATCCTGACAGTCTTGTAGAACTGAGCCTCCCTGGCATTGTGCGAAGGCTGCCAGCCCACTGCACCCCAGGAAGATGAGCGATCGTCCTCTGCGGCAAGCTGCACTCAGGGCCACACCTGTTGCTGTGGTTTGGCAGTGACCCCAACATTCATGTGTTAGAAACAATTCCCAGTGCCATGGTGTTGGCGGTGGATCTTATGATGCACTCAGAGAGGGAGCTTTACAGAGGCGATTGGGCCACGGGGTGCTCACTCATCGGGGGATTCATTCTCTGGGGAGCTCAGGGGTCAGGTGGGCACTGCCAGGCGGGGCCTGCTAGCAAGGGGTGGGTGGCTGGCAGTGTGACCTGGAAGGATTCTCACCTTCCTCCCTGGCTCCTCCCTTTCTCTCTGCTTCTCGTCGGCCATGCCAGGAGCAGCTTCCTTGGCCCAGGCCCTTCTGCTGCGTTGTTTCCCTGTCTGAGTCTGCTGAGCATGGACTGAAAGTGGGAGCCAAGCAAACCTCTCCCCCTAAGGAATGAGAATTAGATGTTGTGTCCCAGGGTCAAGGACAGGCCTCTAGGTGTCCAGGTGGTGACAGTTCATGAAGGCTCTGCTTCGTGAATAGATGGACCTATCACAGGGTTGGGTGCTTGTCATCAGAGTGGGATATTTACTACAGAGTGATTTCATACACACACACACACACACACACACACACACACACACACACACACAGAGTCCTGCCCTTCAGCTACCAGCAGATGTGGCAAGAAGACCCTTGGTCTATCATGTGAACCCCTGGGCCTTGGACTCCTCGACCTCCAGAACATAAGTACCTCTCTTCATTATAAATGGCCTCACCTTAAGGATTTTGTTCTTGTATCAAAAAATGAGCCAAAACACCTGCCCCCCAGGCCTGGGACAGCTGAAGTTCTCAACACACTGTATTTCTCAGGCTTCCTGAGCCGAGTCCCCTGCCTGTGTGACCCATCTCCTTGTTTTTTTGACTTTTATTCTCCCGCCGGCCTAAAATGCCAGTGCTAATTATTTCTCAGTGTACCACCTAGATTAGCTTTTTAGATGGGTTTGTGTCCTCAAATAGATTCTTAAGGACCAGGGCCAAGACATCTGCTCTCTGGCATGGTGTACACTGCCTATGGCTTGCTGTGGACCAGCAACAAGATGTTTGCATCTCCCCAACTTGAGTTGAACCTCTCTCTCCCCTTCTCTGTGTGACTGTGTTGGGTTATGGGAATTTAGGGAAGTATTTAAGATTAAAGGAGGTCATTAGGGTGAGGTCCTGTCAGATTCCATTAGTGCCCTTATAAGAAGAGACATTCTCCAGAGAGCACAGTCTCCCTCTCTTTGCATGCACCAAAGAAAAGCCACATGTAGACAGCAGGACAGGTGGCTATTTGTGAGCTGGCAAGAGAGAGCCAACTCAGAGCAACACTTCGCTCTCTACTGATCCTAATTCCTTCCATCACCTGAAGTCCATACTTCCCTCTTCCCCAAATCCCCTCCTTCCCAATAAACCAAATAGTTCAGAACGTTGGTCTTGGAGTTCTAGTTTCCAGAGCTGCAAGACTTCCTGTCACAGTAGTCCCTCCTTATCTGTAGGGGAACATTCCAAGAATCTCACTGTAGAGACCATGGGTAGCACCAAATCCCAGCCATACTATGTTCCTTTCCTTTCTTTTTTTTTTTCCAGGACCGGGGTTCAAACTCACGACCTTGCATTTGCCAGGCAGGCACTTGTGCCACGGAGCTATCTCCCCTGCCACTCCACCCCCCTTTTAAATTCTTTTTTTTTTTTTAAAAAAAACTTTACTTATTTTAATCATATTATGGCCAGCTCAGCCTGACCTGGGGGTGGGACCAGTGCAGCATGTGGTGCCAGGGATAGAACCGTGGTCCCTGCGGTTGCTTAAGCTTGCCTAAGCAGGCGCTTTAGACCACTGAGCCATCTCGCCGGCCCATATGTTCCTTTCATATGTGCACATGTGGTGAAGTTTAATGTATCTGTTAGGCTGAATGAATGATTAATGACAAAAGTAAAAGACACAACAAGACACTATACGAGGCTATTTAAAACTTCGGAATTTTTTTCCCAGTTTTTTTTTTTTAATTTTATTTATTTATTTGTTTGCTTGTTGTGTTTGTTTGTTTCTTTATTTTATTTATTTTGTGGCTGGCTCAGCCTGCCCTGGTGGTGGGGGCTGGCGCAGCATGTGGTGCCGG
>PVKN010029534.1:0-12971 GCA_004027915.1 Capromys pilorides
ACTTTTTATGCAGTACCAAAAAGACTTGTGGCCTGAGAACTGTCCTTTGCTTCTTGAACTCCTGGAAGGAAAAGGGTACTTAACTCATGGTAGGAATCACAATAGTAACCACATAAGCTAGCAGGAAGGAAGGAGGGAAGGAGGGAAGGGAGGAAGGAAGGAAGGAAGGAAGGAAGGAAGGAAGGAAGGAAGGAAGGAAAAGAGGAAGGAGTTAAGGAGATATATATGACAAAGTTGATTTCTCCATTCCTACAGAATAAAAGCAATGAAAATAACCAAAGATTTAAGCCAAATATTAAAACCAAAACACAGAATTTATAAAGATCAGAAATAGAATTTCAGATGAACTCTTTATTTCTCTAAAGAAAACTTTCAAACAAAAGTGATTAAACACTGCAGGTAGCTTTTCTGAGGCAATTAAAGAAATGCCTTCACTGAAATTCTTGTCAGTCTATTAGGCAGAAGCAGGGACCCAGTTTGATCCCTGATGTGCCAGGCAGGCCCCACCCCTAGGGCACACAGAGGCTGTGATTGAGACTAGGCATGGTATCACGCACCTGTAATCCCAGTGCTTGGGAGGCTAAAAACAGGAGGATCACTAGGAGTCTGATCTGTGTAGTGAGACCCTGTAGACCCCCATATTAAATACATTTTTAAAAGAAAGAAAGAAAGACAAAAGAAAGAAAGAAAGAAAGAAAGAAAGAAAGAAAGAAAGAAAGGAAGAAAGAAAGAAAGATTCTTGTCACTCTAAAGAGCAGCAAGTCTCTACTGCCACAGAAAGGGTAAGCCTAGACCTCCAGGGAGGATTGGGCTGGGGAGACACTCTCCCGTCACCGAGCATGACAGGTTTCTCTATGTGAACACCTATGCCTTGGAGTTTATACAGAGAAAGCAAAATTCTCGCAATCATTATCCAAGACTGCACTATTTGTCATTGATTAAGAGGTGCTTTTATAAAAGCCTCACTTCGAAAGAGAACATCGGCCACTGCCATTGGTGACACGAGGCCTCGTGAGAAGGGCAAGGCTGTGGGAAGAGACAGAGCTCACACCCCTGTATCATTAGTGCCCTTGGTTCCACTGCAAGAGGTGTTGGAAGGGGCAGGCATAGAGCTTGGTCATGCAGAAGGCAGTAACAGGGGCAGACAGGATGCTCATGACACTCTGAAGTGCACTCAGCTTTTTAGAGAGTATGCACCTTGCAGATACAGTACAGAATATATACTGGGTTAAGGCTCTCCTGAAAGACAGATTTATTACAAGAATTGCTTCACAGTCTAGGGAAACAGCTTGGCATTCTAAGCACCTGCCTGGCAAGTATAATGTCCCAAGTTTAATTCCCAGGGACTGGGCATGGTTGGGCACCTCTGTAATACCAGCACTGGAGCAGCTGAGACAGGAAGATCACTATAATCTTGTGTAGCAAGACCCTGATGCAAATAAATAAAAATAAAATAAATTTGACACTATGTATTACAATAAATACTGTAAAATTCATGTTACTTCATTAAGTGAAATTCTGTACCACTTGTAATATTTTCTGTGTTAATTATAACGTATGTTCTCTTTAAAGAATAAATTTTTAAAAAACAACTTGGCTCACACAGTTATAGAGGCCAAGCAGTGCCATGATCGTCTATCTGTTGACAGGAGAACCAGGAAAGCTTGGGGTACACATCAGTCTCAGCCCAGAAGCCTGATAACTGGGGAGGCCAATTGGACAACAGGTTTTTGTCCAACAGCTGGATTGTACCTGGAGCTCTGATGTCCAGTGCAGGAGTAGATGGTTGAATCCACTCATCTTCCACCTTTTGTTCTGTATTGACCCTCAGTGGATTAAACAATGTCCACCTCCATTAGCAAGGGCGGATGTTTATTTAGCCCAATGATGTCAGATGTTAATTTCTTCTAGGCATATCCTCATAGGCTCCTCCAGGAAAGATGTCTTATACCAGCCATCTGGGCATCCTACAGTCTAGTTAAGCTACCTAAAATAAACCACCACCACAGGGTTACTACAAGGCTAACTGTTCAACTCTAGTGAGATTTTTGTACGTACTTCAGGGAGATCTCATTTGTATGTGCAGCTTGGTAAGTTTTAGGTGGTTTAGGTTTCAGAAGCCAAGAAGTGTTAACTCCCATGAAGAGTTAACCTTTTTACTAATAGTCACTGTATCTGAGTGTCAATACATACAAAGAGAAAGCCAGCTTTCTTTAAAAAAGTAATATTGTTATGAGTCATAGAAACTTAGTTCAAGCCACTTTGGTCAAAAAGACAAATTTACGAGCTCAAAAGAACCCAAATAACTGAGCAACAAAAAGTTGAAAAAAATAGAGATGTTCTGACCTTGTAGCTAGAAAGTTAATCTCTCTGATACAGCAGTCAGGAATGGACTCCCTCTCCTCCCTGCTCCCCTTTCTCCTCTCCCTCCCCTACTTCCTCTCTCTCTCTTGTCCTCCCCTCCCCCTTCCAGCTGTTCTAAGCACATTATATCTGTCCTCTCTGCAGAGCATTTTTCTCCACACTGTAAAAAATATGTTCAGCTACAACTCAAGAGTTTTATATTTTATATCTTCTGCCATCTGTCAAAGATTTCTCTCATCTAAACTCTTGAGGTCAACCTCATTGATCGAAGTTGGCCAAATATCCATTCCCAAGGGCAACCAGATAACAGGAAAATGAAAGAGCAGGTGGTGCCTACCGTTGCCATAGCAAAAACAAATGGGGTGCCGGGTATATCTACTATGGTGCTGTGGCTTCCACTACTTATAATCAAGATCCACACTTCCTATGTTTTCTTTCACTTATTTTATTTCTTTTGGTTTGTTCTATTTTGTTTTGTTTTAGGTTCTTACTATGTAGCTCAGGCTAGCCTAGAACTCATTACAATCCTCCTGCCTCTGCCTTCCATATGCTGGGAGTGCAGGTGTGCACTATTACTCTGGCTTGCAAATTTCCAGTTTTTAAAACAGTTTCTGTTTCAATCCCTGGTACCACAAATGATAATAATAATTAATAATAGTAATAATAGTAATAATAATAATAATAATAATAATATGGTTTGTATCTAGTTGTCACCCCACCAAAGCCTCATGGAAATCATGGGGCTGCCAAGCATGCAGCTTGAGGAGAAGGGCCAGAGAGTCTCGAATCATTAAACTGACAGCATGCGCCTCCCCCACACCCCCTCACCTCCCAGCCGGTAGCCTCTTGTGGAAGTATGCAGTGGATCATTCTGGACATGGCAGTGCCCCAAGCTCTCCTCCAGACCCTATAGAGCCAGGGCAGTATCTTGAAACCTCCAGTAACTGTGAGTTAAATAAACCTTTCCTTCCTCATTTTGAGTGTCAGGTATTTGTGCAGCAAGGAGAGAAAAGTAAGTGAGAATAATAATAATAATAATAATAGCAGTTTCTCTATCTTCTACTGGTGTCTCATCCTCCTGTCCTTCCTGCTCCCCTATTCACTTTTATGGCAAGGACACGTGTGCCTGGGGCACCAACACACAGGAAGCAGCACCCAGGGCAAAGTTCACAAGGCAGCCAACACCATAGGAAGTCTTCACAGCCCCACAGACGGGAGGTGACCAGGAAGGGTGGCTGCTCTTGACTGTTTCACAAGCCTTCTAGAGACCCCCAAACTGAGGGGCATGTGCCCAGCCATTTGTACTTCAGAAGCCTAAGAAAGTGCCCTGTTGCAGGTACCAGGATGCCCCCTCAGTTCCCAAGAGTCCCCGCGGTATGGACAGCTCATGCTGGTGGCACGAGTCCACTTTATCTGGGAAGTGCGCATTAATAGCTGAGATGGTCCTTAAATTACAGTGTTCCCATTAAGATTCTGGCTGCAGCTATAGAGGAGCACTTATGAGAGGCAAAGACTCTGGAAGTGCCATCCATCTCAATAGAGAGCCGCCTAGACAGAACAAAAAGGCAGGGGCGCCTGGTAGGAGTGGGCATGAAATGACCCGCTGTCTCCCACCCAGCACCCACAGCACTGGGCCACAACTGGAGGCACCAGGGGGCCGTGTCCAGGGACCTGATACGTGCCCGGCCCTGTGCCAGAGCTCCACTCTGCAACACTACAAGGGAAAAATAATCTCCCCACCCCCCACCCTTGCCACTGTCTGAGATCTGCTCAAGGACACAAGCAACGCAAGGCACAGAACCAGGATGCAAATGCAGGTCTATCTAATGGCTTTCTCTGTCATTATAAGCACCCTACGTTGTTCTGGAACCATCTTCAGAACTGGGGGACTCCCTGGTCTTTCTGCATCTGTGTTTAGCAATCCTCTTAGACCAGCAAACTGATCAATGGCCAGTCTACTCCTGATGAGAGATTTTCTAAAAGCAAAGAGAGAAAAACATAGGCACACTGCAGAAAAAAATGTATCCCCCTAGATAGCTAGCCACTGGCAAAGGTAATCTAACAAGATAAATCCCACAGCTCCACAACTGGGGACCCCATGCTTTCCCCAACCTCTGCTCTCTCATACTTACACAGATGCAGCACTTATCTGTGTGTGACAGGTTAGTTAGACAAATGTTCTGGGAGAAGGTAGGGATAATTAGCACATTCATTAATTAGAGCACTGTAAGTGGTTTGACTGTGAAGGACAGCCATTTGTCAACAGAGATCAGGACAGCTGGGGCCAAGCAGTGCCTCAGAGGGGCAGCAATCCAGGGATCACAGTGGCACTGACCAGCTGCTATTTAAAAACATGGGGCTACATATACACTTAGCATCTTTGCACCTCCATCACCATGGCAACACAGGGCCGCGATGCCAGGCTGTCAGGCAGCAACATCCATGCATCCTTCTTCCTCATCTCAGAATGCATATTACCATCTCTTGCCATCTCTTCTTTTCACTTCCCATTCAAGGTTGCCTCAGTGTTCAGTGGGCTCAGAATCTATGTGTCTATAGGTGGTAAGGTTGAGGACACAGGAGAGGAGTGAAGGTCAATGCTAAGTGAGACTTAGAGATACCACCTGGGTCTGCAGATGTAAGCTATACATGGTTACACAAGTTTCATTTCAGTTGATCAAAATAATACTAAAGCCAATAGTGATGGAAGGTAAATGACATGAAGAGAGACCAGACAAGGTTTCCCAAATATGACACATACTGGTAGTCTTCAAAGACTCAAATCAGGCTAACCTAAAGTGACATTTCTGCATCCTTGGCCACAGTCAGATGGCCTTTCCTTCCATGAAGAGCCCAGTTTTTCATGGAACCTTCGATGGTTCTGAGCTGAAATGAGCTGTATTGAGATGAATCATCATTCTATCGATGAGCAAACTAAGAGGCAGTGCATTTGTTATAACTTGAAATGGGACTGATTGAACTGCATGCATGCTCAGAACACTAAGGTAGGTGCTTCACAAATCAAAGTGGCATTTATAGGCATAACCACGGTTGTAGTATCTCAAGTTCTAAGCTAGTCTCATCAGTGCAGAGCAAACAAATAGGAGCAGAGGCCCAAGGACACGCACACAAATGACCAGAAGCCAATACTGTGTCTACAAAAGTTCTGCTGTCTCCCATCACATACACAACAGTACGCTGTTTAATGTTATACTGTGCAATGCGTTACATACAAAAACAAAGGTTAGACATCTCTGGGGACTACAAATTATAAATTGAGTTTAGGAGACATCCAAAGCTTGTCCTTGTCCTGCTCGCTGGGCCAGATTGAAACATGCACGCTTCCTGCTCTTTTCTACTCACAGCTGGAAGCGCTAGGGCTAATGACTGCTGTGGGGCTCACAGGGCAAGAGAAGACCTGCTGGAGAGGATAAGGTACCTGGGGAAACTATAGTTTCTTCATTGCCTCCTTTCTCCTTGTTGTCCTTGCAAGAACACTTTGTTCTTTCTAGTCCACCTGTAGCAGTTGCCAGTACTGTCCCCAGAAATACCCATGGCCTTTCATACACTGACCTCGACTCAGATATAGTGAATAAATACCAAAGTTCTGGGAGTTTTGTGGCCTTTTGCTCCCCATAAACCTCTGGCCATTCCAGATCCCTGCCTGCCCCTCTGTTTCATCTATTTCACTCTTCCTATAGTGAACCCTAAATCTAGCAGGAGCTCACTGCACAGGTCCCTGAAGGCTGGCTCAGTGCAAAGGGTCTCTGATAGAACAGTCATGTGCATGCACTTTCTGCTCCCTGACTCTTCTTAGAGACTATAAAGATCAGCAATAGGTGTGGCCTCACTCAAGAATTATGGTTTATATTTTGAAGCGCCCCCCCCACCCATGCCTTGTGTTCTCAGAGGCAAGACCTGTGGAAGGTGATTGGATGGTGGAGGCCACGCAGCTAGTGTAGTATTAGGACATAGTTTTGGTACAAAGAGAGGAGTCCTTGGGGATGTTCCTTGGAAGTGTATGTCTCCCTCTCTGGCTCCACCTCTCGCTCCTTGCTTTCTGAGGTGAGCAGCTCTTCACTACTGTGAGCTGCTGTCATACTGTGCTGCCTTGCAGCCAGCTGGCCAACGAATGAAGCATGAGCCAAAACCAACTTCTCCTTCAAGTCCAGCATTGTGTGTCAGCAAGAAGAAAGTGAGACAAGCACACTCCCTTCCAATGGAGTGAAAAGCATGGTGCTCAGGCTAGGGGTTGCAGCACAGCAGTGGAACACATGCTTAGCATGCATGAGGCCCTGGGTTTGACCTTCAACTCATTAAAAAAATTGTGATGCTCATAAAAACCCAACTGACAATTTTTTTTTTGATACTGGGAATTGAACTCAGTACTTTGCACTTGCCAGACAGAGGCATTTATGCTGCTGAGGTGTTACTCCAGCCCTTCAACTGACTTTTGACCAACTAATGCAATATGGAAAGGAAAGTCCTTTCAAAGATGGCTACTGCATAACTGGGCATAGTTACACACACCTATAATCCCAGTACCTGGGAGGCTGAGGCACCAGAATCACTCTGAGTTCTAGGCCAGCTTGGCCTACATAAGCAAGTGCAGGATTAGCCTGAACTACCTCAGAGCCTGTCCCAAAAACAAACGAAAAAAAGCTATTAGAACTACCAGATGTTCATATGGTAAAGAGAGTGACCTTGACCCTTCCAAGTAAATTACACAAAATATAGTTAAATATGAATCTTAAATTTAAACATAAAAGGTAAAAATATAAAATTTCTTGAATAAAACAGAGGAGGGCTGGGGAGATAGCTCAGTAGAATAAATGCTTGCCTGGCAAGCACAAGGTCCTGAGTTCAATCCCAGGTACTGCAAAAAAAAAAAAAAAAATCATTCTAGAATAAAACAGTGGAGAAAGTCTCTGTGATCATGGAGATGAATATTTCTCAGATAACACTAAAAATACAAGTCATGTAAGAAAAAAAAAATCAATAAATCCACTTCATCAAAATGTAAAGCTTTTGCTCTTCAAGAGACACCATTAAGAAAATAAAAGGGCAAACCACAAGCAGGAAGAAAATATTAACATTACATAAATCTGACAAACGACTTGCATCCAAAATTCATAAATACTATATTCCACATCAATGATAAATAATCCCATTTTAAAAATTAGTAAATTGGCAGAGCATGATAGCACATGACTGTAATCCCAATACTCTGGGAGCTTGAGGCAGGAAGATCATAAATTCAACACCAGTCTAAATAACTTGGCAATACCCTTTCACCAAGTAAAACAATAAGAGAACTGGGCTGCAGCTCAATATAAATGTCCTAGGTTCAGGCTGGAGAGATAGCTCAGCTGCCCCAGAATACGCCATGACAGCCCCAGGACCCTGAAGTGACACACTATCCCTGAAGCCAGGCGTGGTGGCACACACCTGTAATGCCAGAGCTGGTAAGGGTCACTACAAGTGAGACAGGAGGATCACTATAAGTCTGAGCTGCATAGCGAGACCCTGTATCAAAAGAATAAAAACACCCTCTAGGTTCACCCTGTAGCTCTGCTGAAAAAATGACAAACTGGGTCTGGCTGTGTAGTTTGGTGTTAGAATGCATCCTTAGCAAGTGAAAGGCCCAGGGTTCAATCACTAATATCAAAATAAATAAATAAGTAAGTAAATAAATAAATAAAATTTCACAAAAATACATATAAGTAAGCAGTAAGTGACTAAAAAGATGGTTAACATCACTAGTCATCAGGGAAGTACAAATTAAAAATGCAACATAGTTATGCTGCACATCTATTTAAGTGGTTAGCAAGAGTGTAGCCACCATTCATTGCTGGCGAGAATGCAAGACAGCAAAAGTGGCAAGACAGTCAAAGTGGCAAGCATGTGAGTACAACACTTATCAAAAAGTATGCCAGTTTCTCCAAAAGCTAAACTTATATCTAGAAATTCCATCCTGATATTTCTTTAAAAGAAATGAAAAATCGTGTCTTGTATCAATCAGCATCTGCCTATGGAAGCAGAATTCCTAAACATATATATTTTAATAGACAAATGATGATAATAGATGATAGATAGACAGACAGATAGATAGATAGATAGATAGATAGATAGATAGATAGATAGATAGATAGATAGATAGATTAGATAAGTAGTTGATAGAATATAGACAGAAATATTTTGAGAAATTTGATCTTATGCAATTGTGGGAGCTCTCTGCATTTTTGTTTGCCATGGGGATACTATCACAAAGCACTACAAACTAAGGGGCTTAAAATAACAGAATTTTATTGTCTCACAACTCTGGAGACTAAAAGTCTAAAAATCCAAGTTAATCAGAGCTGTTCCTCCTCTGGAACCTGCCAAGGAGGCTGCCTCCTTCCTCTTCCTGGCTTCTGCTAAGAGTGTGTGGCATTCCTTGGCTTGCAGCCCCAGCACCCCAAGCTCTCCTCCATGGTCACATGCTGGTCTCCCCTGTGTCTTCATCTGTCCATGGACAGCGGTTGCAGTGAATTAGAGCCCATCCTTCTCTGGCATGAACACGTCTTAGTCAATTACTTTTGCAATGACCCTATTTCCACATAAGATCATGTTCTAAAGGACTAGGACTAGAACTTGGGGATATTCATGGGGGAGGACACACAGCTCAACCACTGTCCATGAGGCTGACACTGAAAAGAAACCTATCAGTACAGGAAGAAGGACCTGAAGCACGGGGACAGGGGAGTGCTGTAGTCTGGAAGGCTGAGCTGACTTTTAGGATGCCACAAGCATGAGAGGAACCACGGCTGTCTCTCACTGACTAGAAACTCCTCCATTTGCATTTGTGCTGTCTGCAGCAGACTCTGTGCCCTCATCACAGGGGAGCCGGAGAAACTGACGCTTCTGGCAGAGAGAGGGCTGGGCCACTGCTGTCAGCCGATCAGACTGACAGAGAGCTGGCAAATTAGCAGGGTGTGGGACAAAGCCTAGTGCCCTGCCTGCTCTGCTGAGCACAAGGAGATGGCTGACCCTTCACTTCCTCTTTTCTGTCTTGCGTTTTCATGTCTCATGTGTCTTCATTCAGTGAAGTGAGTGTGGGGAGACAAGGCTCCAGCCAAGGCAAGTTGGCGCAAAACAACTCCCGCAGCCTCTGCCTGTGTCAACTTAGCATCCAGAGACACCACTTTCACCATACCAAAGTCAACTTACACAAAAGACAATGGCAAAATCATGCTTCCACCTAACGTAAAGAAACTGTCTTGCCCAGCAGAGAAATACCCTCTTCCCAAAGGAGGATACTAATTGCTTTTCTTCAGATGCTATTGTTCATGTAACTGAGTTGTAGTCCCTTTTTGATATCTTGTCACTTAAGTACTGAGATATAAAGTTAACAATTATTAACACATATTATGGGATATAGTAGGTGAATTAAATAGAGGAATAAGAAAAACTAGTTGGCATATGCACAGATATTTATATCAAGACAAAAAAAAAAGAAATATTCAACACTATTAAAGTTGTCATTTCCATAAGTGGTTATATGGTTGCTGACCGATAATTATCTTTTTCCTCTACTCATCATCTATTTCCTTTACTCTCAGCAAACACTGAAGCCATTCAAAGTTTCTTACAGAAAGAAGTGGGCAATATCTTCATTCCTGAAGGTTTTAGAACATTGTCAGTCCTACATGTGTTAGATTGTTATCCACTGACATTAATCAGAAGACAGAGAGTCTACCACTCATCTCCACTGTGTACTGCCAAGTCCAAGCTCCCCTTGGTAACTAAGACCAGTCACACAAGATGGGAAAGAAACTCTCCTTCTTTTCCTGTTGGTTCAGTGACATGCAGATGGCAACTCCCTTTTCAGTTTAACGTAATCGTTGTGTTCCCTAATGGAAGCATGTCCCCTAGAGAAACTAAGATTTCTAGAGTGTTCAGTGTTGTAGGTGTGGGAAGAAAACACTCACTGCTAGAACACCAGACAGGATACTGAGAACAGTCACTCCCATTTTTATCCCCATGATTCCTGGACCAATGAACGCTGGGCGAAGTAGCATCACATATTGGTCAGCGATGCAGAGTGAGTATACACTGCATTCTGGAGGACACAACAAGCCTGCAAGCTGCTGCCATCAGTTGACCTTGTCACTGAGCACTTAAGAGCCCATTCCACTTTATAATCATGCCACCTGCTTCGCTGTAAAACCAAGGAAGCTCCATGATCATGAGCTCATGGCTGTACTCCTTTTGCTATAAAATTATTTCTTTATTAGGAACTAATGATGAAGAGAAAATAAAGTGATTTCCATGCACAATGGATTTGGCAGAAACACTAGTCAAAGAAGGTAAATTTATACCCCGAGTGTCTATGCTGCTGCTTCCATGATGGAAGGGATCCAGTGGAATCAACCTGCCACCAGATGGCTTTCTGGTCACCTTCCCTACCCGGGGAATGGTGCCATGTTGGTGTAGATTTCTACTGTTGGCATGCTGAGCACTCAGCAGCAATTCAAGCCAAATCAGCCTTGACGAGTGCAAATCCATGTCACTGTGTCCACACATTCCCTTCCTCACATGGCTATTATATTTGGCAAGGGCTACCATGGTTGGGGAAAGAGGTTAGCTGGTGGTGCTGGCATGGATTGTCTTGTTCATCTGATTATTCAAAGCCTCCTCTACTGTGGCTGTTTTATTTACTTCTATGGGATACACAGGCTCACATTTTGCATGCATTCAGAGACTTTTTCCATCTACTTCTTCCCAGACTTCCTTGTTACTAACTTTCTGGTAGCATCTCTTCCAAGTTCCTAACCCTCAGGCTAAACCACTTACCACCTACCTGTGATTTAGTACAGTCTTTTCTTCTAGGCAAAATGAACGCCCACTTGTACTGCCCAGAGTTGTGCCCACCAAAAGAATTTTCTTTCACCAGCATCCTTCAGTGACAGCAGAACTGTAGTTTTCTCTGTCCACTTTGGGCAGATACTTGAAACTACAAATCATGTGCCAAGTTTTCCTTCTCAGTTCACTCATGCACTATAAGCTTTTTGTTGACATGACCTAAGAAAGTGAGTTTAAAAGAAGAAGAATTTCTTTTGGCTTACATTTTCATTCTGTAATCATATAAGTCCATCGCTTATAGGCCTGGGGCGAGGCAGAAACAGAGGAGAAGGGCATGGCGAAGCAAGGCTGCTTGCCTCATGGCCACTGGAAAGCAGAAAGGGTGAGAAAGTCAGCGAGGAAGGAACCAGCATCTAGATACAGCTTCAAAGTTGAGTGTCCAGTGAACTGCTTCGTTAATCCAGCCCTTACCAACAGCCCATTGAGCTATGAACTCAAGGGATTAACCCATGAGTGAATTTAGAGTCCTAATTATCTAATCACTTCCCCGAAGCCCAACAACTAGCAATTGATCCTTCAACACAATTAGCCTTTGGGGGACATTTTGGATCCCAATCAGAACAACTAGTCTCGGAAACTGTCCATGAGGTTGGAGATGCACATTGGGTGTTCTCAGCTTAACAAAAGAACTGGCTAAGGGCATGTACTACTTGTTCGTATGGTGTATACATGCTTGCCAGGCCTACTTGAGCCAAAACTCATATATATCACTCTTCTTTGATGATTAAATGCTGTTCTACACACTGAGCTTTCTGGCTTAGATCACATAACACTCATTCATGAAACACAACTCAGGTCTCAAGATAATGTGGTGGCCCACGATCCATGGTTTGTTATCAGAGTGGGCCAGATGCTCCTCACAGGGAGAATCGTTGTCAGAGGTCTTAGCCAGTTCTTTTGTTAAGCTGAGAACACCCAATGGTGGTAAGGGAGGGATTTGAAAAAACACATCACAAAGGGCCTTGCCAGTCCCCTTAAAGAGTTTCAAAATGATTCTGGAGACAAAGAAAAACCACCTGAAGACTTTAAAAGGAGTCTCACAAGTGGTTTGCGTCTTAGAACATCAGCCTGGCCATAGCATGGTGCACACATTGGAGGGGAGGCGTGGAGATGGGGAATGGGGAGTGGGCAGTCGGAACCAGAGGGCCACAGAGAAAGTGGTCATTAGTCTCATGTGGTAGAAAAGTCTTTCGGGAGAAGTGTATAGATTTGATGAGTGTCTACCATGTCATAGCTACAAGGCTTAGTGAGAGGTGAAAAATAATAAAAGGAGTCTGGAATGATTCATAGATTTTTCAGTGAAACTGGGTGGACATAGGTGTCGTTCAATGGGAAGTCCCTTGCAAGACCTTATTATTGTCATCATTAGTACAGTACTTGGTCACAAAGTTTTGGAAGCAGAGCTGAAGTTCTCAGAGCCTGCTTGACACTGGTTATTTATTGGATTTTGTATGTTTACTTTTTATTCTTAATGCTGGGCATAAATCACTGAGCTACATCCTCTGCCTTGTTTGTTTGTTTGTTTCTTTGTTTGTTTTTGAGACAGGACCTTGCAGAGTGGTCCATTCTGCACTCAAACCTGTGATCCTTATGCCTCAGCCTCCCAGATTGTTGGATTATAGGTTATAAGCTTGCACCACCAGCCCTAAGTTTTTTTTTATTTGTGTGTTTGTTTTTTTGTTTGTTTGGTGTGTGTGTGTGTG
>PVKN010029535.1:0-12974 GCA_004027915.1 Capromys pilorides
GGGCCCTTGGCACCCGGTTCCCCTGTGTGTAGTGTTGTCACGTGTGCCTTCACCCATTCAGCTCTTTCTTCAGATCCCAACTTAAATGTCACTTCCTGCAAGAAGCTTTCTCTAACCGTCATCCTCCTTAATAATCCAGATTAGGTTGAGTGATACGATTTTTAGCAACTGGCATTTCTCCTCCATGGCACCCAGTTGCCCTTCAAAGGATTCATTTGATTTATTGCTTGTCTTCTCCATAAAACTGTAGGCTCCATGAAGATAAAGACCATATCTATTTTTCCCCCCTCAGGGCCTCCCACCACTAAGTCTTGTGCCCAGAAAAGAGCACAATATGTGCTTCAGTACTTAATGAACTTGTGACTGAATGAATGAATAGCCACGGCCACAAGCGGGTAGGTGAGAGAGAGCTGGCTCTTTCCTGGTGGTCCTGACTCCTCCCAAGTGTAGACCCCTTGGGCAGGAACTCAGGGTTTAGGGGCAGGAGGGTGCCGGCCTCTGTAGGAGAAGCAGAGCCTGGGGCAGCCCAGCTTTCGGGGCCAGTAGGGCAGGGGAGAACTCACCTGGATGGAGAAGCTGTGTCCCTCAGGTTCATGGCGCCCCACCAATGTGTAGCTGCCCTTCCCAGCGTGGTAGTAGTAGAGGCCGTCAAAGGTCTCCACGTGATGCTGCCCCCATGACCGGCAGATGCTGTCCCTCTCGGGGCCGGCATTATACACTGAGGCAGGTG
The DNA here is from genome assembly GCA_004027915.1 of Capromys pilorides. NCBI lineage: Eukaryota > Metazoa > Chordata > Mammalia > Rodentia > Capromyidae > Capromys > Capromys pilorides. The sequence continues at coordinate 731 of PVKN010029535.1, forward strand.
AAGAGAGTGCCTGGCTGAGATAGGCACACGATGGAGGCCGTGGGTTCCAGCCCTGGAAGGGTGGCTCCCTTTGCCTCAGCCAATGCCGTCAGGCCCATAGCTTTCCCAGTACTCGAGGACCTTCCTGGAGGAAGATGGAGCCCAGACTCACCCATCTGGCAGCGTGGTCCGGTGGCATTAAAGCGTCTACAGTCACAGAAGGTGGGGTGCACACACTCACCCCCATTGAAACAGGAGAACAAGTCTGCAAGGGAAACATAGAACCAAGACCAGCAGAACCCAGTGATGCCCACCTATTCACAGCTGGGCATCGGGCTGTAGCACCCCCGGGCAACCTTAGCACTCCGCATCTAGCCTGAAAAGGGCTTTCAGGTGCCCGCTCCCTGGGTGGCAGATGGGACAGGGACTCTGAGTCACTGCCTTTGGTATGCATCACTGGGCCTTCAGTTCCCTAAACAAAACTCCTGGCCAGCAGGTAAGGCAGTGGAAAGAAACTATGGAGTCCAAGCACATGGGGTGAGCTGGGAGACCACCCAGAGATCATCCCTGATCCCTGAAGTCAGAGAAGAGGCCAGGGCACAAAGCAGGACACGGGGTAGGAGGCATCATGGGGGAACATGGCAGCCAAAAGGGCCACAGAGGACAAGAAGAAGAGATGAGCTGGAGTGTGGTAAAGAAAGGAGTCGTAGCATGAGAGGACAGACCAGGGACATAGGACAGGTGACAGGGACAGGCACAGACACAGCACACGGGAAGGGAGGTGACACAGACATGGAGCTGGTGAGAGGACAAATGAGACAGGTCCCGGCAAAGGACAATGCCATGGGAAGTAGGAAGAGGCCATGGATGGGGGAGGGGGAGGGAAAACGGCCACTTAATCAAGGAAGGGCATGCAGAGAGTCGGACAGATGACCCCCCACCCACAGCACCCCCCACCCCCCCATGTTCACAGGACTCATCCTCAGGCAAGAAAGAGGAAGAGAGTGACACTGGAGACCAGGCTGGAAAGATGGAAAAAGATCCCAAATGGGGAAAAGAAGTCCCTCTCTGTGGCCAAGGTCCTCCCTGAGACACCCCACAGGCTGCGGGGAGGATGCCACTCACAAGCTGGCGCACACTTGGCCCGATGGAGCCGCCTTTCCCAGGAAGACATGGCCAAGGCATCCAGGGCTTCAGCCTCCTTCTACAGACAGGAAGAAAAAAGAACAAACAAGGGCTGACTTGAGGGCCAGCTGGGGGGTGGCCTTCCTGGGGTCACAGCTCTTCTGGGCATCCCTATAGAGAGGGAGCTCCTCCATGCCTCAAGGCTGGTGCTGAAGCCACTCTGCCTCCTCAATGCAACCCCAAGAGGTCCAAAGTTGTCCCAGGCATGGGGAGCCAGATTCGGCTTTTTTCTCCCCAAAGTGGCATCTGTGGCAGGTTTCAAGGTCTGCAGCCCCAACAGGTCCCCCTCCTCACCTCTCCTTCTTCCTCAGGAAACCAGTATGTCTTTCACAGTGCCACACAAAAACCCTCATCTAGAGAGCAAACTTGAGGCAAGGCTAAGGGACAAAGGCAGCCCCTCGCCCCACCCCTGACCCTGGGGCTTGTCCCACAACAGCTCTCACAGGTCACCACCCATGGTCCTGGGAGCTGAGAAGGCCCAGAGACCACAGATCTGAGGAGGACACAGGCAAAGGGAAGCTGACAAATGCTGGCTTCCGGGCACAATTCCCCTCCAGGACATAGATCTCCAGGTCTAACCCATCTGAGAGGACCATTCTGACCACCACGGGTGGTCAGTCACTATATGATAGATGACAGGAATACCTGTCCTCTCAGAACTCCAGTCCAAGGGGTCTAATGCCACCTCGTGTTGGACCCTGGCACCATGGGCTCCTGCCTCTCAGCTCTCTCATAGTACAAGGTCCCCAGCACCATGTGGTATCCAGGCACTGTGTGTGCCTTCACTGTATTTATGTTCTTGCTTATAGGGCCAACATGCTGCAGGCCACACTGTGGGTGTTCGTCTCTCATGTCTTCAGCCCTCACCATCATCCTTGCATGTTGAGGCAGAAACCACAGCCCCTGGCAATGCACTTAGAATACACCTAGCAATCAGAAGTCTTGGTCCCTGACGCCCCAGCCCAAAGCCCCTCCTTGGTCAGCAAAGTCGCCCTACTTCATGTCCTGTCCTGCACCCCGGGAGGTCACGCTTTACCAGGTTTCCATGTTCTTGTCCCATTTTGTACTCCGGCTCCTGAGCTTAACCAGCAACTCAAGCCTGCCCCAGGAACCAGGCAACCCACCCTCCTGGTAATCTATTCTGGGATTTATTAATACCACAGGAATTAGAAAGAGCAGGGGCAGGGAAGTGCCAGCATCTTGCCTCCAGGGGAGGACTCTTATCTAAGGAAGGAGTCCACTGAGGAATGATGCATTCAGATAAGGGTCATTTATCCACAAAACCAGGCAGATTCTTGGAGCCCTGTAAGCATAATGATACAGAAGGACCGGTCTGGCTCCACCAGGAGACTCCAGTCCCCCTGTTCACTGTTGGGCCCGGGTGAGACACCCACCTACATTAGCTTCTCTAGCTACAAACAGAACAGCTACCCTCCATTTCAGCTCCAAGTAGGCCTGATTATAACTCTAACACTTGGAGCCTGAAATTGTAGACAAACAAGAAGCAAAACACCCAGCAAATCCACATTAGAAGAGAAGTGTGCCCACCACACCCCACCTCAGCTCACCCGGCACCTTTATAACTATTTCCAAAATGGCACATGGCTGGGGCTCATTATGCCCTGCTGTACATGATACCCCCCAGCCTGTTGGCCCTGCAGGCTACCCAGTGCTGATCCCTGGGCTGGGGCAGCTAAGCTAAGGCTTAAGCTGCTCTGGGGAGCTGGGTATGGGTGGGCTAATTATGTAACATGTATACAGTGGCAGAAAAAGGGAGAAAAATGCAGGCCAGAATTCAAAATGAACTTGAGTGGCCTGGCCCAGAGACCAACAGAGTGTTGCAAAGGGAGAAAACAAACCTGCCGCCTCTCTTATAACATAGGGCTCTGCTCCTTGGCCAGTCTTTCCTAGCAGTTCCCACCAGGCTTTTGTTTGTCGCAGGGCAAACTCTGCAGGATATGGATAGGGCCTGTCACAGGGCTGATAGTTTCCACAGACCAGACAGGAAAAGAGGACCCTACTCCTAGACATTCACCGGTCTGCTTTCACCTGGGGGAGGGAGGGAAGAACTTGGCTATTCCCTAGAAAAGGCCCTGTGCTGACTGTAAGGTCCCATGACATTAAGAAAGTGTGCATAGAAAGGTCTTACCAATATGCACATTTCAAATACAAATCAGACACCTGTTTGCTCCCTTTCTGTTCCAAGGACAGTCCTCCAGTAACCAGCTAAGCTCCCTAGCAGACTTGGGCCCAGACAGAAAGAAGCCCCCTGCCCAATGACACCCACTTCCTTTCCCGGCCTCACTTACCTGGTCTCCCATTGCTACAGTGATATTCCCCGTGGCTAGGGTCATCTCCTTGGAGCTGTGGCTAGATGACAAATGAGCCTCGCATGGGTGGGGGCCTAGGAATAGCCATGCCTCCCTTTCCTGGACCTTGTATGCTGAGAGCCCCTGGAGGCAGTGTGGGCACTCAGGGCCCACCTACTCACCCGGGTTCCAGGGCTGGCTGGGGTGACTGCTGTGCTCCGGCTGGCATTGTCAATGCCGTGACTGGGGAGAAGGGATCATTTCCCACTGGAGTTAGGCCTCCCTTTGTTGGGGCCTGGTCCCACCTGGTCCCCCATAGGCTAGGAAAGCCCTCCTGCATCACCTCTTCTCTCTCTCTGCAGTCTTCTCAAATCTTTCTCAGCGCCTTGGTGACATTCTCGGACAAGAATCTCCCTCTTTCCTCCCATTCCTTGGGTCCCTGTTTCCTTTGGTTGCCTGCCTTGGATCTCTTCCACCTTGCTCAGCTTAAGACCCTCTCCCCTCTGTTGCCTGTCTCTCTTGCCTCCACCTTCCCTCTCTCGGGACTCTCAGTCCTTCCTCCAACTTTTCTTCCTCCCCTCTCCCACCTGTCCAGGACATTATCCCAGACTGGCCTCCCCAGTCCACACCACTCTCACCAAGACAATACCTCCTTGCCGGCTCACCTCGGGGCAGCCAGAAGCTAGCGAGGAGCAAGCAGAGTGCGGGTGCCTGGGCTCCCATGGGGTGCACAGGAACCGGGGTGCCTGAGCTTAGGATCCTGCTGAGGCGCCTCTTCCGGCCCAGGGGCCCAGGCAGGGTCACACCTGCAAGCAGCCACAGTTCCTCCTGGTCTCCCTCTCACTTACACCTCTTCTCAGGCCCTCCTTTGGTGGCGCTTAGCTCCTCCCCAGCTAGAGTGACAGCAAGCAGAGCTTATTACCATAAGATGCCTCTGCCTTTCTTGGTCTGTGGCTACCCCTCCCCAGGGGACTCTGGCTCAGATTGCTCAGCCCTACAGCCTCTGTGCAGTCTCCAGTTGCCTGACCTGGGTCCTAGAAGCCGCTTCCACCACACACCAGAGGTACTGACCCTCTCTTTTTGTACAAACTACACGGACCCCTGGACATGCCAATTAATGACCTGTGAAGATAGCAGAGCCAGGGCTCAGGCTTGCAGGGTCCCAAATGCTTCCAGCAACTCCTAACCACCACTTCCATGTGGCCCCCAAATTTTCATCCCCCTCTTTTAGGGGAATGACCCATATCTTGGTCCCCTGAATGCCAACACTGGCTCAGGAAATACTGATGGAATGACAGAAATGTCTCATTATCCCCACCAATACCAGATACTGACAATAAATAAATAAACTGTTAACAAACTGACAGAACTTTGACATGAATAACAAGGTGACCAAGACGAATTTTTAAGTAGTGAAATTTGGGCTTCAGAGCCTTGGTAACTTGAGCATCACTCACTTGGGCAACCATAGATCATTAACTAGATCAGAGGCCTTGCAAATACTTAGAACAAGAAGAAGGAAGAGGGAAAGAAAGAAGAAGAGATTGGCTCCAGTTGAGACCCAGGCAGGCGGGGGTCTAACGAAGTGAATGTATGCATTCACTCATTTATAAATTCATTGAGAATCTATTCTGTGCCATACACTGTCCTACGCATAGGGTAGTAAAGCTATCCTCATACAGGGTACCTGAAGCTGTGGGAATAGAGGGAGAGGTAAAAGAGAGAGAGAAAAGGATGGAGAACACTGGTTACCTGGAGAATGGACCCAAGTGTTTTCCTGATGTAGAAGCTCAGGATGATGGCTTAGAAGACTCTACAGCAATATGGAGAAGTTCTTAAGCTATTAACATCAAGTAAAAAGAGAAGTTCTGAAATGACACATACACAACTCCAAAGTGATGTATATCCCAGTCTCTACTTAAGATTTTTTGGCTTTTCAGTGGTGCAAATGTGTACACATACAATCATTGTTCTTCAATTTCAGTACAGTATTCAACAAATTGCATAGATATTCAACAATAAAAGAGCACTAGCTAAAGAACAGAGGAAAGAATGAAAGATGACCTTAGGGGACGTTTGAGCAGAAGCATTCAGGTAGAAGAGAGCCAGGGCTCAGTGCTGTTCCCAAGACCAAGCAGAAAGCCCGAGGAGGGAGGGAGTCCTGGGGCTGTGGTCATGTGACAGGACTGGGTGGCCAGGGCCTGTGCTGTCTGGGTTAAGGCCAGTGACCACTCTGCTTGGATTTTAACTATGAAATAAGTAGCCACATGAACAGCCACATTTGAGAAATGGAGGGAATCACCCTTGTACGTTGGAGGGGGAAATATTTTGTGTGATCTTTTCTGAACCACTGAAAACCTCCCAAGTCTTTCTCTTTAATCTCTGATATGATGATGCAGATATTTTAAGTTTCTTCAGAAGGAATTTACATCTTAAACTTGGTAATAATTTACCCATATGAAAATAGTCTACTTGCAAAACTTTGGCTATTGGGAGAGGGATCCAGGTGGAGGCTGTTTTCTCCACTTAAAAAAAAATGTGGCACTGAAGATGAAACCCAGGGCCACCAGGTAAGTGCTCTATCACTGAGCTGCATCCTTGCCCCAAGAGGGGGCCATCACATGTCCCCAAAGTCACAGTCTTAAAGGGTTAATTGATTAGGGTCACTGATGGGGTGCAGACAGCTCTTCCCTTTAGTGGTCCAGACCTGGTGCCTCTTAGCTTTGCCCAGCCCTGCACCTAGGAGGTAAACACAGCGCCTGAGCTGTATCTGATGAACCAGTGGGTCTGGGCTCTGGCTGAAGGTCAGCTAGGAGACCAAGGTGAAGAGAGCTCTACATTTCCCTCTCACAAAAAAAAAATTCCAAACCTCCTTCCTCTCTGCCGCGATCCTCTTCCTCAACCACGTGTCTGGGGATCACTTCAAAAAGAAAACCAGCCTCAGCTAAGTCTTGCCACTGTCAGCGCACACGCACCCCAGAGACCACTTTTCCTCCCCAGCTCCTTCGAGAGGCAAGGATTCTGGACAGGCATCGCCTCCCTCCCTGTGGCTCGCCCCTCCCCTTCAAGCCCCGCCCCGCCCCGCCCCAGGCCCCGCCCCCGTCGCTCCCAGGCCCCGCCCTAGTCCCGAGGGAGGTTCGCTGGTCCCGGAGCTGCTCTGGCCAACTCCTGACACCCCGGCACCCAAAGGAGCGGATCTTGCAGCGACGCGGCTGATCCGGCCCGGCCATGGACCGGAAGGTGGCCCGAGAATTCCGGCACAAGGTCAGAGCTGCGAGAGGTGCTCCAAGCAATGGGGACTCCGGAGTCCCGGCGGCCTGGGTGGGGGCGGTAGACATCGCCAGAGCTGCTCTTCCTTTTCCAGCCTGGCCTTGACGGCTCTGAGTGGACGGAGAGTCTGGAGGGGGTCCTTTCGCTACCAGCAGCAATCCTCAGTAAAACGAAGACAGGGGCCCCAGGGATCCAGCCGCCTCCGGAAAATTCCCTTTCTCTTGCCCTCAGGGGTTATGAATTCTCTGGAGCTGGGATTCCTTGCAGTCCTGGCAGACAGGGGATAGTCCTTGAGGTCGCCCTCAGTAGGCAAAGTCACCCCCTCCCACTGCCCCCAGCCTGGGACTGTTGGAGCAAGTGGTGAGCTCTTGGTGAGTGTCTGAGAGGAAGGAATGGAGCAAGGAAACTGGGCGCCTCTTCCTGCCCTTTAACCTCAGGGCCTGAAGCTGAGTTAGGAGCCGTCCGGGAGCCGCTCCCATCCAGAACTATTCCTTAGAATCTGGAATTAAGCAGCCTTAGGTTCTGAGAGGCAGCTATGAACTGTTGGGGCCAGGCTGCTCTAGGAAGGAGAGGAAGAGGTGTAGGTGTGAGGAGCCTGGCTTGGGCCTCCAGCGCCTTGGACAGCATCACTACCTCTGGAGAGTTCCAGTGAGGGGTTCACTGATATCCTGGGTCCTCACAGACCTTCACTGTGAGACACTGGAAACACCCAGGGCATTGCCAGTGTTGTTTTCAAAGCTACACAGGAAAGCCCTGAGGCCAGAGAGGGCCTTTGAGGAGACCCAGTGGATGGGCCTGCTGAAAGACACTGGATGAAGGTGAAGGTGGAGAATCTGGAACCACCCACAGGCCTTGCCAGAGAAGTGGAGAGGTGGGCAGCTCTGTGCCTGGTGGCCCTCCCGGAGCCCCAAGGGGCAGTGCTGTTAAATAGGCCACACCCTTGTGAGAGATTCTGAGGTGCTTTTCCCTCTTGTTCTGAAGAGTCCCAGAGGAACCCAGGAAGCAGACCTGTGGGCCACAGAGGCTCAGTGCCAGGGGCTTGGGCCTGTCAGCCAAGGTTTGACCATTAAATCTATGCCAGAACCAGTTGACACCCTCAAACTGCTGTTCATATGAGTGGGAGAAACTACAGTAGTGACCCGTGGCTGGGCATTGAGTGTTGGGACTACAGTTTGGTAGGGGAACAAAGGAAACAGTTCACATTGGCAGAAGTTTCACACTGCCTGATCTCAGGGTTAAGAGGTAGCCGGAAGTTCAGCAGGAGTTGGGGTCCAGCAGATATCATGGGGAATATTTGACCCTGTTCACTAGCACATCCTGCTGCAAAGGGATGTGCAGGGAGAAATTTTAGCCGCCTAGGACCTTGCTGAGTATAGATTTCAGGCAACCCACTTTGAAAGAACTCAACCTCCAGTCCCCGACCCTGGGCTTGAATTTCACTTTCTTGCCCTTTGACTGAAAATAACGTCAGGTTTTCTTTTGCGGTCTGCCCTTCTGTTGGAATTCCTACTCTTCACCTCTTTTGAGACCATTATCTCTAGTGACTCAGATACCTGGCTCAACCAGGGTTCACCCCTGTCCCTCCAGAGGAGGAGGCTCTGCAAGCTTCACTGAGCCCCAGGCCTCTGTGTTTCCAGCAGTCTGCTCTTCCTCCTCAAGTCATTACCTATTAATGCTGTCATGCGCAGCCTGGGCAGGTGTCCTCGTGCAGGGGCAGGGTCTGGGCTGGACTTTGCACCATGTTGCCTTGGGGACAGCTGCAGTCTTCTCTATCCAGGCTGGGTTCATTGAGAAACACAGAAGATGAAACAGGAGAGACTAGGGATGGGGCAGACAGCCATGCTGGGTAAAATACCCACCTCACCTTTCTAGATGCCTCTTCTTTAGAGTTTTTGAGCCAGTTTATCCTGGATAGTGGTTTATAATCAAAATCTTTAGTTGTTAGAGGTAATTTAAGGTAATATGTTGTGATGGATGGTGCTAGGTGACCTGGAGCAAGTTCCTTAGTCTCTCTGTGACTCAGATCTCTTAATTTAGGAAATCAAGAGAATAATATTAAAAAAAAGAACTTGAAAAAAAAAAGGAAAAAAAAAATTCCATTCTCACAATAATGGAGGAAGAGAAAAAAAAGAGAGTAATATTTCGCTTAAACAGTGTCATGAGTACTAAATGAGATCTGTATGTGTATAGAGCACTTAAAGAGACCCTGGCACTCAGGGAGTCCTCAGAAAAAGTGCATGTAGTTGATTATCTGGAATTAAGCAGCCTTAAGGTCAAATCTCAACCCTGTCACTCATTGCCAGTAAGGGTTCCGAGAGCCACTTAATCACTCTGAGCTTTAGTTTCATCAGCTACGAGACAGGCTGTGTGGTGCTTATTTATGAGACCAGATTGAGTAGGAATTCAAGTATGGCTATGCTGAACCTGGGGTGGCCACACTGTTCCCAGCTGTGCCTGCAGCGTCCTATTGTGTGAGCTCCCAGGCTCCAGGCCTTGTGCCTGTCAGTCTGTGCAGCTTCCCTAAGGCCGCACGTGTGTGTCCCTCCCAATAACAGCTGTCTTCAGCCAGGATCAGAGACCAGCGTTTGCTCCCCTGGATGAGCAGGTTCCAAGCCGGCTCCCTCCTCTCTGCCTGCCTGTTTCTTGCAGAAGCTTGGTTACTCATTTGCTCAGAAGCTGTAAAATTATTGCCTCTTCTGCAATCAAGCATTTATGAACCGCTTTGCCGCACCCTGACCAAGGCAAGGCAGATGGAGGTGGGGAAGAGTAAGACCAGAAAGAGCCTCTACTGCTGAGGATTTGCTGCTCATTCATTCTCTCACTCATACGTGGAATAAATATTGCTTCTGATTCGAGCCAGAAAATATTCTGAGCATCGAAGTAGTACAAAACAAAGTCCTGCCCTCTCCGAGAACACATGCTGGGGGAGGGGGAGGGGAGCGACAGGCAGGTAACGAATAAACCATAAAAGTAACATGTGATGCCGAAGAGTAACAAATGCCATAAAAAGGCAAACTAGGGTGAGGGGATAGACAGTAACATGTACTTCATGTAAAATAGATAATCAAAAAGGTCTCTCTGAAGAGAAAATTTGAGCAAAGAACTAAAAGAAGAGGGGAGGAGCCATGACAGGTGGAGAAGGGCATTCCAGGAAGAGGGAAGAGCCAGTGCAAAGGTCTGAGGCGAGCGCCTGTTTGCAGTGCTTTGGAATAGCAGGTAGGACAGCAGGACAGCTGGGGAGTGAATAAGCAAGCGGAGAATATTGGGCGGGCGCAGGGAGGGAGCTGGCAGACCTGTCAGGACTTTGGGTTTTGTTCTAAGAGTGAAGAGAAGCCAGCAGGAGGGTAGCTGGTTTATAGTTAGAAGGGATTGCCCTGGCTGCTTGGTAGAGAAGAAAGGATCACATGGACGGAGGACTCCAGTGAGGAGGCTTCCACCTTAGCCCGGGAAGATGGGTGCGCTGAAGCAGTAGGGCGGGTCCACACCCTGTGGGAAAGGAGCAGTGGGTGGGGACCAGGCAGCTAGAGTTTTACTTTGAGTTCTGGGTTTGAGATGCCCTGAAGGTAGACAGGAGACTAAAAAGGCTGATAACTACAGGAGGGTGGAGGTAAGGGTTGATGTGTCCTTAGGGTAGGAATGATTTTAAAGTCCTAGAACTCATGAGGTCCTGTATGGAGACTGCAGATACCAAGACCCAGGTAGAACATGGCTCCCAGGCTTGAGAAGAGCGGAGAGGAAAAGGAGCAAAAGAGAAGGAGTAGAGGAGAAGGGAGGAGAACCAGGAGCAGGCAGGCATGATAGGAGGGGATCAGATGCTGCAGCCCAATTGGCAGGAAGAGCAGTTTCTGAGAAGATGGGAGAATCCACCATGGCTGTGCTGGTGATGGTTTCCCAGGTATCTGTTTATCCTCAAGCTCACTAAATTAAATGTGCACAGTTGATCAGAATACCAATTGCTTAAGAAATACACCAAAATAAAAAATGTGTACAGCTTTTTCCACGTAGAGTATTCCTCAATAAAAAAAAATTTAAGAGCAAAAAGATGGAAGACAATAAAACAAGAGTGAAATAAACACAGCTGGCTGAGATACATGCTGATAACTGCAGCTGGGCCCATCCAGGCTGCCAACAGTTACAGAGGGCTCGGTGACAGCCACTGAGCATCAGAACGCCCCCATCGGTGTGCAATACATCGTGGAGAATCGGTACCTATACATAGTGCATCTTAACCCTCTTTGCCTCCCTCTCTCCTCCTCTCCTTTCCATCCATCCATCTACAGATCCCCTGCTGATCACCATAAAGTCCACCTCTCTATTTCCTATCATCTATCTTTTGTTCTTTAAATCATTTATACTTCACATTTCTCATATAATAGAAATGATTATATATATATATATATATATATATATATATATATATATATATACACACACACACACACACACACACATCCCTCTACATCCAATTTATTTCACTTAGCCTTGAGATCTCAAGGATCATCTGTTTTTCCACAGATCACTCAAATTCATCCTTCTTTATAGCTGAGTAGTGCTCCATTGTGTACGCTTACTATACTTTGTTTCTCCATTCACATACTGATGGATTTATAGGTCCCTTTCAAGCTGCTGTGAGGTACGCTGCATGTATCACTGCGCTATGATGTCTCAGTTTTGTCAAGAAGATACTCAGGGACTGGCCAAATAGCTCAGTAGATTAAAGTGCCTGAAAGCAGGCTCAGGGCCCAGGGGTTTGATCTCTAGGCCTGCTGTGCCAGCCCCACCCCTGGGGCATGCTGAGACAGCAATTGAGACTGGGCGTGGTGGCCCACGGCTGTAATCCCAGGTCTTGGGAGGCTGTAAGCAGGAGGATCACTATGTGTCTGATCTAGTAGTGAGATCCTGAACACCCTGGAGACCCTTCCTTAAAATACACACACATACACACACACACACACACACAAGAAGATACTCAGAAGTATAGTGAGGTCCAGTGGAATTTCTGCCCCACAATTTCACTAGCATTTTGCTCCTCTGTCCTTGATGAGAGCCATTTTTTCTGGAATGAAATGGAGTCTCAGTGCTGTTTTGATTTGCATTTCTCCATTGGCCAAAGATATCAAACATTTTTTCATCTACTTATTGGCCATTTTTATTGTTTAAAAAAGTATCTTCATTTCAATTGTCCATTTTTAAAGTTGGGTGTTTTATTTGAGGAAAGTTAATTTTTTGAGTTCTTTAGATATTCTCAGTAATAATCCTCTGTCTGAGGAGTAGCTGGCAAAAAAAAAAAAAACAATCTATAGGTTGTCACTTCTCTGTCACTTGTTTCTTCTGCTGTGCAGGAGCTCTTTAATTTACTGTAAACCATTTATTACTTTGGTGTGTTCCTTATGCAATTGGTTTGCTGCCCAGACAGTCCTGGCTCATGCATATGTCTTCAAGAGTTTTACCTATTTTATCTCCCAGCACACCCAGTGTTTCTACTGTAATATCTAGGTCTT